>VZSR01000355.1:78769-99278 GCA_013398615.1 Brachypodius melanocephalos | reverse complement strand
TCTTTTTTATCAATTTGATTCATAATTCGTTTATAACAAACTCCATCTTGTTTCAGATGTTTGCAACCCTTGTACGAATGATAAAATAGAAGAGGATTATCTGTAAACCCGAAGTATTACAATATGAAAGAGACATCTCTGATATCTTCTTAGCACTGTTCAGAAACTCAATTGTTGGATTGAGTTCTTTTGTTGTTTTATTGGTTTATTGGGGGGATGGGTGGTTGTCAGTGTCCACTGCTCCTGCACTTTTTTTTCCCCCCCCTAAGTACAGACATGTATCGCAGAGTTCCCCTTGAAAGGTAGGGTAGATTTTTTTTTCTCTTTCTTTCTTTCTGCTTTAATGGCCACATAAAGCCCAATTAAAAGTCCATTAATAGCAATGTTCAGATGATGGAAGAATTTATGCAAAAAAGATCTATATCCTTCAAGAAGCCTCAGTAGTTTTCCATTTAAATGTCAGTAAATATTTTCATGTGAAAGGTAAATGTTTTGTTTTTAGTCAGTATTTGATTATTATTTGTATCTTGCAATGAATGCTGCCCTCTGTTCACCAGAGTAATGATCTTCCCTGGTGTATTATTGTGAACCACAAGAATGTCATAATCATTTGAGAGGCTTCTATTAGGAAAATCAGCATTTCAGTATTAGACTAGAACAATACAGGATCTGAAAATGTAAAAAAGCTGAAGGGTTAAGACAGACAGGTAGTAGCAAGTGCTCATAAGATTTTGGTGATGCTGTTGTATTATTGGAATGACTAGTAAAGCAAAGACATTGAGACACTCCAGATTTTCTGGTAACATCCAAGTTGGTGCCTGGGAGAAGAGGTAAAATAGGGAGATGCATCTGTAGTGGAAGTATGGTTAGATATCAAAAAGTGGCCTTTTGGGCTAAAATACTTTATGGTTTTGTTACCAAGAAGCCTTCACGTAATTTCACTTCTAAGTCATTTGCGGTTTGGGGTTTGTTTGTTTGGTTTTTTTCCCTTTCCTAAACAAGACCTACATCCTGGACATCTGCTAGTGCTATTTGAATCACGTGATATGGATACATTTCTGAAATGTATTAGGCATAAAGAGCAAATGGAATTATTCTTGATGTGTTCAATGAAGTGTTGTTGACATGCTGCCTCAGGGGTATTTGCAGAAGTTAATATACTTATAGCACTTGTCTTCAGACTCTTTCAATAAATAATGTTTTGAGGGATAAAAAGTCATCTGGGAAACCTCTGTCAATAGGGAATCAGCAGTATTTGTAGAGAGACTAAAAGATTTTTCAACTCTGCTTTTTCCCTCCCACTGCACACTGTTTCTTATTTCATTTATGTTCCAGTTGTTTCTCTAGCTGAGTCCTCAAAACAGGAACAATCCACACACAATTACTACTCGCTTTCCAGTTATGTTTAAATTCTTAGCCACCTTTTTAAGGGGTAAGAAGGGAGGGAAAACAGTACTACAGAGGCTTTGCCCAGTTGCTGAAAGACAGTGGCTTTCTAACATAAGTAGCTGTTGGGAGGACTGATTTTTGTGAGAGAAGAATAAAGTGATGCCTCTGTAAGCATTTATACATATTTAAAGTTTATTCAAAGCTTTTGAAACTATGTGAACAGAGAAAGAGGAGGGAGACAGCCAGTTTTTGTATGTACAGACTTTCAGGTGCAGAACATATTTCCTGAACTAACCCTGTCTAAAGGCACACTCTTTAAATACTATGTTCAGTGTAGATATATTAGTAACTTAAACACTCTCAGTTTTGGAATGGGACTAATCAGTTTTGAAACAGGAAAAATTATCTACTGGTTTATTTTGCCCTTAAAACTACAATCCTGCAGCTGTTTGTTGTGTTTGAATTCCCTGTACCTTTATGAAGCCCTGCTGAAATCTTACATGTAAAAAAAAATCTGATTATTTTAGATTGCCAGTTGTGTTGACTGAAGGGTAGTAGTTTATTCTTAAGCTGCCTCTGCTGTGGGATGGGATGCATGTGATAGGTGGACGCATAGTCTCCAAGGAAGTTTATGGCTAAATGGTACAAAAGGCTTTGTTATAAAATTCGACTGTTTAAATAGAAGATATGTGTAGACTTGGCTATGAAGAGTTGCATATGAAGAGTTGCATTATATATCTGTAAACTCTGAAGCGGATAATCTTCCCTGTACAAGAGTAATTAATTTTGTCCTGTAAAGAACCTATTCCTTTTCTGCCCTAAAACATCACCTGGCACTCATAAACAATAAAAACTTACAGACTTATTTTTCAAAGGTTCTTTCAGCAAAATTGTTGAACTTTGACTGAGCTGGTGATGAGTTTCTCTTTGGGAGGAGAAATGCTGGTAGCAATGTATTATTCAACAAGCCATCTTACACCCTTTTTTGATTTCTTGGCCACTCAGCACTGCTGCTACTATGTACCATCCAGGCTCATTGCAATACGTTCAGCCCTGCAACAACAGTGGAAATAAATCTGTAAATGTACCTAGATCCTCTTATTAAAACAAAATGGTTCTGTGAATTTAGAGCTGACCTCTGAAGACCTTATTTTGTGTTCAGGTTCCTTGTGATCACAGTGTTTATGCTATTGTGTATCTGCCTGAATAAGCTGTTTCCCAGTATAGTCCTTGGACTGTTCTTCAGTCAAAGTAGCATTATTTGTCTTAATATAATCAGGACCAGGGCAATGGTGAGGCCACACTTGAAATCCTGTGTCCAGTTCTGGGCCTTCACTGCAAGAAAGACATGGAAGTGCTGGAGCATATCCAGAGAAGGGCAGCAGGGCTTGAGAAGGGTCTGGAGCACAAGTCTAATGAGAAGCAGCTGAGGGAGCTGGGAATTTTCAGCCTGGAGAAAAGGAGGTTCAGGGGGCAACTTTTCACTCTCTACAACTCCCTGAAAGGAGGGTATGGCCAGGTGAGGTCAGCCTCTTCTCCCAGGGAACAAGTGACAGGACAACAGAAAATGGCCTTCAGTTGGGCCAAGGAACATTCAGATTGAACATTGGGAAGAAATTCTTCTTGAGAAGAGATGTCAAGCATTGGAATGTGGTGCACAGGCAGGTGGTGGAGTCCCCATCCTTGGAGGTGTCCAAGGAATAACTGGACCTGGCACTCAGTGCTCTGGTCTGAGAGACAGGGTAGGATTGGTCACAGGTTGGACTTGATGGTCTTGGAGGTCTTTTCCAACCTTAATGGTTCTGTGACTTCTAAAGGAAACTTTAAGCAGTAATTGTGTCACCCAAGTTTCTAGAGCATCAATATGCCATGAGCAGTTGGTTATAAAGCGAATACAGGCAGAAGTAGGGAAAAGTAGATGACAAAACAGTAGTTTAAAGCATTATATATGCTTATATGGCAGGCATGGCTTAATAAAATGTGTTGATCTATAGACTCTAACAAATATTCTAGAAACGTAATGTTGATTTTTTCTAATTAACCTTCTCATTTGAGTGTGAAAAACATCTCTTTTTTCTAGCTTCTCTAGACATATGTTAGCCTTAATGGAATTAGAGTGGCTTCAGTCTTGTTCAAATGTGCCAGAAGATGTTTCTGTAAAATTTGGTATTAAACAACTAAATTAATGATATTATATGTGTTGTAGAGGTATTGCCGACAGCCATTTTAACCACCAAACTTTTAAGCATGGAAGTTGTGCTGGAGATAGTAGTGACCCAGGGAACAGAATCCTTAATTACATATGGTTTACTCTAAAAAAAAATAAATACATGGCTTTAAAAAATATTTTTATTGTGTTTTTACAGAATTGCAGGATTGCTAACATATTTTTTTGTTTTGTTTTGGGTTTTTTTTGTCTCAGTTTGAGACAATTTAAAGGACAACACTCTGGAATGAATTGCTTCCTCTAAAGGGTTCCAACAATCCTCTCCAGCAACAGGAAATTAATACTAATAGGTGAAAATGAAAAAAAAAATGCAGAACAGTTTTTTAACAAACAGAATGCCCACAAGGCAGGGAAAAAAGTCAATAACTGCTAGATATCAAACTGTTAGACTTCATCACTCACACACTGGAACCCAAAATGCCAGAGATTACCTGCTCTCAACATGCAATACAAGATGGTGTTGGGTTCCATCTTGGCAAGGCAGGAGCTTTCACAGCAGATGGAGGCCGAGTGACTCATCTGGCATCAACCTTCTCCCCACAACAAAGTACAGCATATCACAGCTGGTAAAGCAGCTGGGCTGGAGCCTCTCAGTCTGTTTTCTTCCCAGCCTAGCGTGGTTCACTGTGGTTACTGTCAGAGTGGGGGAGCTCTACTCCTGCTGGCAGTGTCTCTGGTCTCCAACAAGGAGCTGCTCAGTTCACCTTAAGGCAGCCCAAAGACTGCCACTGCAGTTTCTCTGAGCCAAGGAAAGGAAAAGCTTTTTGCCTGGGCCAAAAACCTAACCAGGCCAGCAAAATCCACGCCACACAGAGCCATGAAAATCCTGAGCAGAGAGCTCTTAAAAACGCTTGTGCAAAAGCAGAACCGTTCATCCTCCTGGTCCCCCATACACTAGGTCTTGGGCTACAAGGTGTTAAAATACAATACCCGTTTCGGGGCACAGAGCAGAGGATTGTGGAATGCACTATCATAATAAATCACTCTAAGACTGTTTCTGCGACAGCATTGTACAAGACCCTTGCTGAATATTTAGAGAGCATCCTACCAGTGTTGGAAGGACCTGGGGTTTTTTGGGGGGGTTTTTGGTGTTTTTTTTGTTTGTTTTTTTGGAGGGGGGGTTGTTGTTGTTGTTTTGTTTGGGTTTGCGTTTTTGTTTTTTTGTTTTTTTTTTTTTTAATGAGCATGCTAAATAGAATTAAGTCATGGTAGTCTGTTCCAAAGTCAGCAAAATTTGAATGAGAAAAAGCATATGTAAAGGTCTTTTTAAAAACTCACCTCAAGGAGTTACACACATTGCATATATAAGTATATTCTAGGTCAATGTTTGCTGCAGAGAGAATGAGTTTTAAAAAAAATTTAAAGTATTTCATATATTTTATCTCCTTCATTGTGGGGCGGAGAGATACTAATACTGGTTGATATATTTTAAAAGTAGACTAAATATGTTTTCAGGATTTTAAGATAAATAATGGGTGTGTTTATAAATGAGGTGACTTCACGAAAGTGTTTATTCTTTCAAGATGGTTTGGCAATTCTGGCAAAAGTCACTTAAAGATTGTAGGAGACTTTGGTGATATTTATTGCAAATTGCGGGCCAGAATGGTTGTGTTCATTTAGGGAGTAGTGGGGTATTGTTAGTTTCATCTGGTTTCCCAACTCTTGTGTTTCAGAGCTGATTTTACAGTTGATGTAAATCAATCTTGGTACTATTGACTTCAGAGGAACACGCTGGTTTGCACTGGGTACCAAGCTTCGTTTTGCAAATTTAATAACATGCAGTTGCTCTAGATGTTTGCACAGGCAAGTGTTTCTGCTGGATTGTTAGCCCTAGAAATGGAAAGGGAAATCTGTTTGTTCAGCTTTGCACTGTGTGATATGAGGGGGTGGGACAGCAGTAGTAAGGGGCTTCTACACCAATGGCCTATTCACATAGTCTTGAAACATGATGGCACTAGACACATGCCCTCAGCATCTTGATGCATCTTAAAATAAGCAACAGCTGAAGCAGCTATAGGCTCTCACTGCATTTACAAGCTGTCTTTGAGCTGCCAGTGAGTTACTGTGGAAACCATTGCTGGGCAGGACCAGGAGATGGCTGGAAAATAGGCTTTTTTTGAGAGCCTGACTAGTTTAAACCCCCTCC
This sequence comes from Brachypodius melanocephalos, assembly GCA_013398615.1. Lineage (NCBI taxonomy): Eukaryota > Metazoa > Chordata > Aves > Passeriformes > Pycnonotidae > Brachypodius > Brachypodius melanocephalos. Next base: position 93,516 of record VZSR01000355.1, on the reverse strand, counting down.
CCCATTTGCAGAAGCTCCCTCTGAATTGCCATGGAGACAAGAGGAATACTGGTGTTTTGAGACCTGTAAAAGTGTGAGTTATAAATATTTATTGGGCGAACAGCATATGCTTTCTGTGATGTCTCTCAGTTGGAAGAAACTCCATGCTATATTGAACCTTTGCAAGTTGTGTATTCTGTGCATTCAAACCCTTCCTCTCTTCTGTGTGAGTAGAAAAGAAGGCAATATAAACATTGAAGGGAATTAAATTTTACATTTTGATTATTAATTACAAAACATTAAACTATATTTTTTCCCTCAGCATTTCCCCCTGTCATGCAATATTCTTTCAGTGTTGGGGGCTACTGAAAGCACTTAGGAGGCTGTTGAATTTATCTAAAATTGTTTTACTTTTGTGTTCAGTTTTTCAGGAAGGCTGACCTAAATAATCTCTTGCTTTCTTACCATATGCCACTTGATTTTTTTTTCCTTTTCACTTTCTCCTCTACAAGCACTTCAAGTTTTGTGTTTCCAGAGTCAGCTGTCCTTAGGGCTCTGAAATGAACTTAATCATTAACATGACCTTAAATCCTTAGGACTCCTACTGATAACTTTAGATAATTGGCTCTGAAAACTTCAGTCTTTTGTTACTTTTACTTTCAAGGTTTGGAGGGGAGGTAGGTGGGGCTTTTTTGTTGATTTGGTTGATTGGTTGGTTGGTTTGGAGTTCTAAACAAGCATAGTTACTGACATGTAAAATCAGCTGCCTTTTTTCCCTTTTTTTTCTTTTTTTCCTTTTTTTTCTTTTTTTTTTCTTTTTTTCTTTTTTTCTTTTTTTCTTTTTTTCTTTTTTTTCTTTTTTTTTTCCTCCTGGTCTTTAAAAAGCAGCCTGAATAAAAGGTTTATTGGTACAGAATATGTCATCTTTTCACTGTTGCTGTTTATATAGTGAATTAAATCCAAAGCTGAAGACTTGGATTCTGACTATTTGGCAGAGGTGTTTCTTGAAGGATGTCTAAGGGAAGAGATACTCTAGCTTTAAGGACCTCTCCTATCTTTTTGCTTGATCAGAATATCTAATGGTTTTAAAATAATCAGCTGTCTCTGCACCACCTTACATTACTGTTTGAACTCTAGAGCTTCTTGAAAAGGGTTATGTATATGTGTGGTTTCTGTGTTTGAGGAGGGCTGTGTGTATGTTGAACTTCTTTCTTGCCCCTTCTCCCCCTCCTTCTCATATTTTCTACTTAATTGTATTTTATAATAGAATCTTCATGTATTCTATAAATCCCTTGATGTAAGGGTAAATATAGAGACTTTGTCCAATTGCAAGCTCCAAGTAAAAAGCATGCAAAGTAATTCTGTAATGACTTCCATGGTGGAAAGTAAGTACCGTGGTCCTGCCCCAGAAGTCATGAAATGTGTTTTCCTCTTGTGGCTTCATATTCTGTGAATATTTTGATCATGACAGTGAGCTGCATGACACCTGTATTAATGAGGAGGAGAGAAATTTTCAGGCCCAGGAAACAGTGAATGTAATACAGTGGTGAATCGCATGTACTTAAGCTGTTTTGTGTCAAGGCAAAAGAGGTTGATGAGCCAATAATTTATAAATGGTTTTATCCACACATTGGAGACCTAGAAAGGCTTCCATTTGAAGTGTTATCAAGCGTTAGCTGCTGTCAGAGTCTCAGCATAAAATGCTACTCCCCATCATGAAGGAAGATGTTATTATCTATTATTATCAATAGATAAATGTGATTTGTTAACTATTGGCATCTGGAATATGGGGGAAGAGAGGGGCAAGAGGGCTATTGTTCTAGAAACATGGTTTGGGTAAAAGTAACAGGTTAATTTTTTTCCCATAAATCTAAATAGGACCTAATAGGTTAAAAAGAAAATTACTTACTGACTTGGTGCTATTCTAGACCAAGACTAAACAAAAACAAGGAGCTGGGCTGTGTGTGGACTTGCAGGAGAAACTATTGCTTTGGGAGGGGCTGGAGAAATTATTTCCTCTCTGGTTTCAACAGGGTGTGAGGGGGCTTATATAGAGGATTTTAAAAATTTCTTTTTTTAAAGTTTAGTAGGAAAGCTTTCTTGGAGGGGTGGAAAAATTCTAAGTGCTATTTGTAGTGCAAATATTTTTTTGCTATTTCAGTATTCTCAGAGTACATAAATGTCATTGCTAGAATTCTTCATGTCTTATTTATTTCATATTATAAACTTCTGATTACAACTCTTTTTGGGGTAACATGATGTTGATAAAATTGAAATATATTATGGACAGGATAGCTACACACAATTTGGATCTTTTGGTAATGTGCACACATGAAAATTCAATTCATAGTGTCAGGTGTAAGGCTGTGTTCTTTTAGACACAAGAATTGTTGGACATGTGTTTGGAAGGGGATGTGAGATAGCTAGAAAGCACCACAGAGAATCCATGTTGGAGCAGGCTCCTGACTGTAACTGTGACCTATAGAAAGCAGCCCATGCTGGAGTAGGGGAGAGTGTGCAGAGGAAGGAGCAGCAGAGAGGAGCTCATTCCTACAATTACTGCATTTACTCTGCTTTTTAAACCGGCAGTAAATTTAATTTTTTTTCCCAAATTTAGTCTGTTTTGCTTGTGATGGCAACTGCTAACTAAACTCACTGTCTTTCTCCTGACCCTTGAGCTTTTTAATCTTATTTTCTCCCATGTCATGTTAAGGAGGAGTGAGAGAGGAGCTATGTGGATGTCCGGCAGCCACCCAAGGTCAAATCACCACAATATACAGTGAATGAATAGCTGAACTCTTGCTACAGTGCCAGGGTCTCAGATACCAATTCTGAGTGTTGCTCCATGACTTAGAGGCAGTGGTTAAAGATACTGGTAGAACTGTAATTTGTATTTTTAAAGACTGCTGAAAAAAACCCTAGAAAATTAAGGAGGAAAAAAGCCATAGGAACAGAATGAATGAAGAATTCCCTCTGTTGTGCCAGACTTAAACCATAAGGAATGATTTTTAATTGAGAAGAAAACTGATAGGGTGCTATGGTGTATGGGATCAGTGCTGTTTAATGTCTTCATTATTGACATAGAGGGATCGAATGCACCCTCAGCAGATTTGCAGATGACACGAAGATGAGTGGTGCTGTTGCCACACTTGAAGGATGGGATTGTCATCCAGAAGGACCTAGACTAGCTCAAGTAGTGGCCCATGGGAATGTCATGAGGTTTAAAAAGACTGAGTTCAAGATGCTGCACCTGGGTCAGGCCCCTAGTATCAATCCCAACTGTGGGATGAACAGATTTAGGGGTGCTGGTGGGTGAGAGGCTGGACATGTCCCAGCTGTGTGTACTGAGAACCCAGAAACCCCCATGTGCTGGGCTGTATCCAGAGCCCTGTGGGCAGCAGGGCAGGGAGGGGATTCTGCCCCTCTGCCCCACTCTGGTGAGAACCCACCTGCAGGGCTGCATCCAGCTCTGTGATCATGGGGATATGACACCTCTCCTGTGAAAACAGTCTGAGAAAATTGAGGTTGTTTACCCTGTGAAAGAGAAGCCTCTGGGAATACTTTATTAGAGCGTTTCAGTACTTACAGGGGACTTTACAAGAAAGATGTGGACAAACTTTTTAGTAGGGCCTGTTGTGTGTTAGGGTAAGGGGTAATGATTTAAACTAAAAATGGGTTGATTCAGAGTAGATATAAGAAAGAAAATTTTTACAGTGAAGGTGGTGAAACACTGGTACACATTACCCAAAGATAGAGTGGATGCCCCATCCCTGGAAACATTAAAGGTCAGGCTGGATAGGGCTCTGAACAACCTACTTATGTTGAAGATGTTTCTGCTCATTTGCAGGGAGCTTGAACTAGCTGATCTTTAAAGATCCCTTTCAACACAAATCATTCTAAGGTTCAATGATGGTATCTTCAAACAAAGAAAACAGGATATTAACTTTGAGCACTGAAAGCCCAAATGGACTCACTTCAAGGCAGAAGTGAGGCACTAACTTCAACAGAAGTAATCAACTGTTAAAAGAAAGCCATAAGAATCAAGAGATTGTTAATTTGTTTGTGTCTTCAGGTCAAGACTAGATATTCATCTGCTAGTGTATGTGCAACTCTTCCCCCATTAAACAGGGGAAAGGGAAATTAATTATTTAGAGATGGACAAAGGAGGTCTGTGTGCTTAAGAAAGTCTAATATTGCTATTTTCCCAGTTTCTGTCAGTTAAAAGAAGATTGGTTTTAACCAAGTCAAGTTTCTAAACATTGATGAAATGTTCTCAGTTTCTCAGTTCTTGTCCATACCTGCTACAGCAATTGTTCAGTTGGCTGATGCAGACCGTGGAAATGGACTGCATTAGAAGTGTCCATGCTGTCTCCAAAACTTATCCTAAACCAAGGGAACTTGAGATGCTTTTAGGAAAAAAAATAAGTGGACCTGTGTAAAGAACTGTGTTCAGCTATTGTTAAGCACTTGTTAGCCTGACGTGGATTAATTTTAATACCTGTTACCAACTCCTGGTGGCTGGATGGGGGTTGATGTAGATCTAGTGGCTATTTCACTTGTTCTCTCTGGAATTTCAGTCTTCCCAATACATGAGTGTGAGGAACCAATTTAATTTTGAGTTCTGCCTCAATATTGTTTGAAATTACCAGAGGTGTGGGGGGAGGGGCTGTACAAGTGCTACTTGCAGCAGGCAGCTAGGAGAAGATGGAACACCCCGTCTCTCAGGAGACTTTTCCTGGAAGCCATCACACATGTCACCTATAATAGGCAGTCAGTAGAAGACCACTAAGGACACTGGCCTCCAGAGAGGTTCTCCAACCAGATGGTGAAAGGGCAGTGGACTGCAGTGGAATATTGGACTGGGCCAATGATCTCCCGTCAGCATTGCTGACCTTCAGAGGAGCCAGAGGGTATGAAAGTAACTGCATCACAAGCTTCAGAGTTCTTCATCATTTTGCCCTTGTTATAAATACATATTATAATATTGGCTTTTTGCAAATATTAAAATCGATGCTACATGTATAATGTTAAAGTAACTTTGCTATAAAGATATAGTTTTTATTTCTGCTATTAACTAAATTTAGACACAGTAGTAAAATAGCTGATATAGTTATGCTTGTAATTGAACTGCCTGCTTGGTTAGGATAACATCCAATGAACATATGATGAAGACCCCTACTATTGATATGCCAACTATCAGCACCTGCCGTCTAAAGAAAGTATAGACCAAAACTCAAGCTAGAGGTAATAATAAGAACTGACTAAAACTACAGCCAAGAACTGTCCATGCTCTAAAAATGCGGACCAAGGAGGAGCCATGCTAAACAGTTCTTAGAATATGTAAACTTGTTTGGGGAAAAACTTTAAATATGCATAATTGTTTATGAAAATGCAATAGACTGATGCAATAGAAAAAGTATATAAAGGGTGTCTCTGAAATAGCAGATGGGCTCTTGGCTGAATGCCAAGCACCTGGCCATTAAAAACTTTGCTTTATTGTCTTTGTGTCCTATTGTCCTTTATTAAACTTTTAAATTTTACTAGGAGACTGAACCTCGTTTTTTACACCCTGACTAGCTGGTTCTTTTGCCTCCATTTTTGCCTTCACTGGCCCTCGCTTGCCCTCGCTCACTTGCTTCCCTCTCCCTGGCTGGATACTTGCTGACCACTTCCTGTGTCCTGCCCTACCACTTTGTCTCCCTCGTGTGCTCCAGCTGTCACCTGTCCTGCCTACCTGCGTTCCTGCCCAATGCCCTACCTGCTTCAGACCTGCCTGCCTTTTTCCTGCCTGAGCCACCTGCTTCCAACTTTGTGTTGCTGATCTAGCCTGTTGCTACGATCCCGACCATGACCCTGTCCACAGTTCTGCACCTCCTGCCCGAGTGCCCACTCATTTCGTATCTGGCCGTCCATTGATGAAGGAGCTCTGAATTTGCTCCCAGAGCTGCAAAGGCTCCACCAGCATGGCACGTTCATACACCACCTGCCAACAGGACCTTGACAGCACACTCTGAAATTCTGGTGGTAATGCCCATTTTTTCCTCTCCATCGCCCCCCTCTCTGTTTCTCTCCCCATTCATTTTCCTTCTTGTTCTTTTTCTGTCTTTTCTTCCTTAGTACAGCAAAATCCTTTTCACTACTAATAAGTGGTTCTCAGATATAATACTTGCCTCATTTCACTTAATTCCATCCTTGGTCATGTGTTTTAAAAGAACCTTCTGCAGTTCCCCCTTAGTGGAACACAACAATGAGATATTCAAGAGTATATGAGGATTTTTTCTCTCTTTGGGGTAAAACTCAATAAATCTTGATTATCTTCCTTCCCATTTCAACAAGAGTTTGAGATAATTGCCAATTATTGTACATATTTTCTACCCCGTAGAATCTGTAAGTGGTATTCTTCAGCAAATATGCATGCCTTGTATTAAGAATGTAATGGAAAATACACTTATGGATTATTAGACGTTTCCCCAGTTATAAACAGACTGAGACATTACCACGGTATAAAATGGTTACTGTTTATATAGAACTGCTCACATGTAAATATCATTATGCTATTGTAAAAAAGAAATATTTATTTTTTACAGATGGCAGAGCCTGGAGATAAAAAGATGACCTGTTCAATGCCAGCCCTGGTCTAGCTCTTAGTTTGTACTCTTTCTTGTAGGCAATGTCTAACGTGTACAGTTGAGGAGGTCTCAAAAATATTGCTTGTAGCTGCTGAAGCACATATGAAATGACAAATGTTTATTGTTGAATTGTCTTATTTTGCTGTCCCCTTGCAGATCCTGATGTGTCTGGAATCTCCATTGAAACTGATAACAAAAATGTAAAAGCAGAGGAGTTTAAGGGTACAGTATGGGCATTGTTGTCATAATTTTTAATATATACACAGTACATGCAAACTATGTATACAGAAGCTATGCACCTATTGAGATTGTTTTCCTTTTTCAAGAAGGGTCTTGTGCCTACTCTCTACTAATTCTGTGTTATCTTGGTCTTGTCCCCATTTTCTCTTACTTTTCAACCTCACCTGTTCCAGGGTTCTGTGACTGCTTTTGTCAGTCAGAACTTCTGCCTGGTTTCCTTCCACACAACATTATGTGAGCTGATGGAAAGGAGAAATATTAAATATCTTACAAGACAGAAAAATAAGGGACTAGAGAGAACAGATATAAGTTAGCTAATGATAAGTAACAATAATTTAATGGCTATTTTTACTTGTCAGTAGCTATAATGGCTATTTACATAGTTATATATGTATGTGTCATATATATAATGGCAGATTACTTCCAATAATGGGGTGGGGAACTTACAGAGGCAAAGAGGAAAATCTGTTTGCTGGGTGGATGAGAAAGGGGTGTACTGTAGTGTGAGGTTTGTGGGTTATGTGAGTTTGTTTTTTGAATTTGGAGTGGAGAGAGGTGGGAATTTGGGACAGAAGAAAACTGTTCTCTGGACTTGAAACCTTTTTCAGCTTCTTGAGGTAATAATCAAATATTTTAGAGGTCTCTAAAGCTGTCATCTGGTCTTCTCTTGACAGAATACATTTAGAGCTCAAGGCAGGCAAAAGCAGGGAGAAATGCAGGTAGTATTGAACCTTGATTAGGTTCTGTCTTTTTATATGGTATATGGCTTGCAATTTATTCTTTTGTTATTTGTATATTGAACAAAATCAGTTTAGCACAGCCCAGATGGCAAGACAAGTTCTCCATGTGCAGCAGCACTACAGGATGGTAGGGCCAATAGACACAGTTATTCCACTGACTGCAGCTGGTCTGAAATGCATTTTCATTTTCTCCTCTAACTTCTGTTACTGTAGAGGAGGATGGTCAGGCACTAGGACAGGCTCTCCGGGGAAGTGGTCATGGCACCAAGCCTGACAGAGCTCAAGGAGCATCTAGGCGACACTCCCAGTCATGGTTTAATTTTAGGTAGTTCTGTAAGGAGCAGGGAGTTGGGCTCACTGATCCTTAGGGTTTCTTCCAACTTGAAATATTCTATAATTCTATCACCAATGATAGCCTCCAGACCAGATGTAAATCCAAATTAAACATTGTGCAGATATCTCTAAGATTCCAGAGGGCTTTTGCTGGCCTAGCAGTACCAGTGCTGATGCACAGTATCCTGTCGGCCTACCTTGATGCAAGTCAAGTACACCTGCTCTAAAAAATACCTCTCCCTGACTCCATTACTATAGGAAAAAGCAGTAGAGGGGAGCTATAACTAAGGATGATTTTATTATTTTGTCTCTGTTCTGTGCACACTCCCTTTCTTCCATCCATTCCTTTTCTCCAAATAAGATTAGTGGGTGGGGATCAATGCTAGTGGTTTTTCTGAAACAAACACACATGGCATGCAGAAAAGGGGCACCTAATTCGAGATAGAGGTGACTTATTCAGCTGAGAACACTTCAGCTGAGCTGCCTCTGTGTCAGCTAATATAGACCAGATCATTTGACAAGCCAGCTGTCACAAGGCCAGTAGCAAAACAAGCTGAGCTTGAATGATGGTTTTTCTTTGTTAGAAGAATACAAAAACAAAATGTAACGGAAACTACCAAATCTTAAGATTCAGGAAGCCTCCACCCATCCACTCAACCTGAAGTCAGGAACCTCAGACTTCCTGAGAATGCAGTATATTTTTCAAAACAGCCAGTGCATGTGTAACATGTTTCTGGGAAGAATGCCCTCCTGCCTCAATTTTTCTTTCAAGTCTGGATATTTTTTCCCCTGTGAGATATCACCAAGGCTACCAGTCTAGATTTTTGTTTCTTTTCAGCACAGACCTAGCAAATCAGACTCTGAAGGGCAAATGAGTAGATCTGTCAGTAGCTCTTAATTGCCTTCCAGCCTTATTTGTTGAGACTGGAAAGGAGGATGATGGTAGATTATGTTTGAGCAGTGCATATTTGCATCAAGAAAGCTAGACTGGCCTTGTCAAAACTATAAATGCTTTTGCTCCTGATATTGTGGCCTGTATTGGAAAATAAGTAGCTTACAGGTAGCAAGATCTATATTACATTTGTTTCTTTAAATTATCTAAGGGAATATTTTCCATCTCCATTAAGTTATACATTTAAACAGAAAAACTATTGGTACTGAATTCAGAATGGTAATTCAAAAAATACATTTATATCAGGATCAGAGTCCCCTTTTAAGCATTGATCTGCTCAAAAATATTTAAACTGAAATGACAGTAGTAATAAAGAATGTAATTGATGAACTAGATATTCCCATGTTGGATGGGAAAAGTAATAAACTTTATCCAGCATGGGAATATCTAGTCCCCAGCATCTTAAGTTTGACCCAAAGGCCACTGAAGTATAGGAAAATTACTGGTTTCTTTTTCCCCACTGTGTTTGTGTAAATCTGGAGAAGCATCACTTTGAGAAGCAGATCTGGCCATTTGCTGACTGTACAAATTCTTTTGAAGGGGGAACATGAATTTCATGGAGCCTGAATCTGTGCCAACACAATACTAAAATCTCTAATTTTCTCTTTTATTTATCTCTATTATTATTATTTTATTTATTATTTGTCTCTAATATTCCCTCTTTATTTTTTTCTTCCCTCTAGAGGCTATTCTTAGTTGCAAACACAAATTTTCGAAAGGGATGAGTTTAAGAATAGAGTGGAAGAAAATCCAATCTGAAGGAGTCTCATTTGTCTACTACAATAGTGAATTTACAGGTACAGTACCACAAACAGTAGTTTAACATGTCATTCTCTAGCATAGCTATTGACTTTTTTGGGGGGGAATAACACCAAGAATATGACTGAACAAGAAGGCTCTTGACTGTTCATATAGAAGAGCTGTCCTTTTGAGAAAAAAAATTCTTCTCTGGGGAAAAAAAGGCATTTCTTTATAATATCGTCAATTATTAGTTACCTTTTAATGAAGTTAAATATAATAAAATTCTTTAGACTAAGAAAAATGGTACTGCAGACTCCTTGGGATTTTTCAACAATGAAATTACATGTGGATGTAAACTCCCCTAAACTACTGCAGGCTCTGCACTCCTATCCTAAAAAGAGGTTTCTGAAGCCTCCTGTAAAGCAGGAGGCTTAGATATGGTTAATGCAGCATTTTTATATACCTAAAATATAAACTCAGCTGTATATTTTAAATTATTTGTATTCTTTTCAGAAGTAGAATTTTTCCTTGTATGTTCTGAAAAGGAATTAGCTCAGCTTTGTGTGTTGGAGAACATATGGGTCTCTATTACATTGTACACAATAAATGAAGGTTGGGAAGTAAAATAAAAGCACAGAAATTTTGTTAGCTTGTAGAACTAGCTAACACATGTGTGGACCTTGTTTTTCTGCATGTATTTAATTTAGAGAAACACTGGAACTCATGATCATGTGTGTGCATGTAACTTGAATTTCATAATAAGATGTAGAATTAAAAATCCTCGTTGTAAGAAGTCTGATGACAATATCTTTGCTAAATCCATCAAGTTTTTGTTGCCAAGTTAAAATGTCAAATACTCTGCTGTGGTCTCACTCACAACTTTTTCTTTAAAGTAATTAAGTTAGTGATTGCCATGTCTCTAGTGGAAAGGGATGTCTCTCAGTCACCTCACTACTGCTGTACATATTTTCTTGAAACACCTGCAGAAAAATGCATTCCATTTACCAACTGGATAATGTATGGCAGATGGAGGTTTTTTGAATTGAGGGTGGTCTTTTGGACTACATGGAAGGTTCATACTATCTTGAGAAGGTGATTACATATTGCTCTTTGCTGAGAAGTAACTAACACTGAACAAATGAGCAATAGTTTCATGTACAATATGACATAAAATATCAATAAATTGTACATGATTTCAAAATAAGCCAATGAGCCATAGATATTTGCTTCAGACTGAAAGAGGGGAAATTTAAGTTAGATATACAGAGGAAATATACAAAGGAAATTCTTCCCTATAAGGGTGGTGAGGCACTGACACAGGTTATCCAGAGAAACTGTGGCTGGCCCATCCCTGGAAGTGTTCAAGACTAGGGTGGATTGGGCTTGGAACAACCTGGTCTAGTGGAAGGTGTCCCTGCCCATGGCAGTGGGAATGGAAGTTGATCTTCAAGGTCCCTTCTTGTCACAGTCTGGTCCAGTGGTGAAGGTGCCATGACCTTCCTCCCTAGAAGCGTCTATAAAAAGATACCTAGGTCGACAGAGGCACAGGCACTCTTAGGCAGGAAGTGATTCAGCTCTTTGTGCACCCTTAGGTGCAATGTGATCAGCCTTTTAGGTGCACTATCTAGTGCAGTGATTTGCTCTTTTGTGAGGCTGCCTGAGCAGCAGAGCCACGTTTGCCACCCTGGGTGATACAGGAGTAAAAGCAAGACGGGGTCTTTCGGATCTCCAGGAAAGCTTCTTTATTCCACAAAGTCCACAGGGAAAGACAACCCACCACTGGTCCCAAGGGAGAGGGATTATATGGGGTAGCTAGGGGTGGGGGTTCACAACTTGGCCAATGGGGAGAGAAATTGGGAAAGGGACCAATCAGGGGAAGGATCCAAAATGGACCAATCAGCTGGGGTAAAAAAGAATCAATGGGGTATAACACATTTCTTCACCATAACATAGGCAGCTATCTGCCAGGGTTTCTCTCTTGGGGAGTTGTGTTTATATTCTGTCTGACCTAACTGCTCTCTTTCTAAGGAGGCATGTTTATATTATTGTCTAGCTTCTCTCCAGGGGAGTGTGTTTGTATTAACACTGTCTGGTTTAACAGCCTCCACAACTTCCAATCCAAACCATTCGGTGATTCTATGATTCTATAAGGAAAGAGCAGAAACCTCTGTGTCTATTCTCCTTAAAGGTGATCTTCAAGGCCGAGCAGAGATGCTGAATACAGGAATCCGAATTAGGAATGTGACTAGAAGGGATTCTGGGACCTACCGCTGTGAAATCACTGCCAAGAGTGAAGAGGGGCAACGCCTGGGAGAGGCTACTATTACTCTCACAGTATTGGGTACAAACTTTATTACTTAAGCTCTTTAAAGAAACTGGATGATGGGCTGTTGGGATGTTGAAGGTAGGGTTATCCACATAGAGTGTGGCTGCTGGTTTTTTGGGTCTTCTTCAGGCTGGGTTTATAAACACACTTGGCACATGAACATTCTACAACATCACAAAACAGCTTGGCAAAAGTCACACTTGCATTAGAAAGGAATATAAATAGGGTTTTATTATATCAAAATGAATTTCAGTTCTGAAAACTGAAATAGCTCAGTGACTGAGAATCTGGATAAGATGATCAGGGGTGTTTGGCATTGGAAAGTCAGCATCTGTCAACACTTATCAAATATTCATAAACAGAAGTTCATTCCAATAGGCTACAGTCTCCTCCTGGTTTTGGAAGGAGAGAGATTTTGTGCAATGACAGCCTGAGAGCTGGGAATTGGTGGACTTTATTTGCAGGAGAGATGGTGGTGCCTGCTGGGGAGCGGTTGTTCCTTGTGGGTCTTTGTTTTCTTTCCCAGTTAGGGAATGGATTTAAAAGTGAATGCTGAGCACATTGTTCTCACATTGGGTTTGGTATTTGTCCCACTGGATGACTGGTAGAGGCCAGTAGTTTTCCTTTTTTACCTGTACAGGGACAAAATAAAACACTTGCTTTTGTAGATTCTATATTCGCGCTATTAAAAATAATAATAGTTGATCTTTTAAAATTATATATAAAATCTCTAAGTTCTCCATAAAATATGATAAATGCATGAACTTCTGATTAGCGCCAACGATGAGGTAACCTTGTGGCTACTGAGCTAGCTCCCATGACTCCTGCTGGCCAGCTCAGAGTATCTCCATGGCCTCCTCTGGACTCCTTCCCATGGTCTGCTAAAAGTTTTTTGAAACATCCATATACTTCCCGTTCTAAAGTAGAGAGCTTTAAACCCATTCTGCAGCACAGCAAAACTTGGATGGGGTGGGATATACCCCCCTGGTAAGGGTAGGAAAATAGGAGAAGTTCTGTCCCTCTCTGCTCACCTGCATTCCTTGCAGGCATCTTTTTGAGACAACTGGGCTTCCTCTGAAAACCATCTCACCAAAATAGGTCAGGCCTGACGAAGAGTCATCCACAGTGGAGAGGAAAAGTCCTTCCACCTGGCCAAGGCCCAGCCAAACCGAACCCGAGATGTTCCCCAATATGGGTGTCCCAATTTGGGCACCACTTATCACAATCAGCAGTGTGATTCTGGGTCCGGTCTGGCTGGCCGGAGTGTGGCAAAATAAACGGGATGGGAATGATGGAGTGCCTGAATGTAGAACTTTAATGGTGGTCTGATCACAAACACAGTGACTGCATGGTTTGGGAGGCAGCATCCAAAGACACAGGGGCGTGGCTAATTTAACAATATATAAGGTTACGTGGGGGCAGGGGTCCAATTCTGAACAGGGGATAGGGGTTTGACTATATATGTCAAAGGTCTTGAACCAACGGAGAACTAGAACCAGAGACATGACCTACTTTGGAATGATGCCATAGTATCCTAATTTCTGTATCCTGCCTCCCATGGTTTCAGGTTAATGGTTTCTGCATAGGCTACCTGGGCTAAGGTGTTATCCATCTTAGCTAGCTCAGTAGCCACATAACCCCACTTACTCCTTCTTTCTTATACTTTTTTCAACAGTGTTCCTGTTTTAAATGTGACTTCTTAATTTAAAATTGAAATTTTCGAGGCCAAAACAGAAAGGGCAGGGGTTTGGGGGCATTGTGTTGTGGAGCCGTGGGCTTTCTGCTTACCAGCTAGCAGAGGTTTCTCAGCCCTGATCCACCAGAAAGTTCTGTGGGGTTCAATCTCTAGCTGCCGTGTGGTCTGAGTCTTGGGAATAAAAAAAGCAGATCCTGCTGTGGTTTTGGAAGATGTTTATTCCATGGGGATGGACAGCAGCAGAATGGCTCCGGGACCCAGGTTCTTTCCTTATGTCCCTTCGGGTGAAACCCGAACCAGGGAGAACCTTGGTCCAAAAGGGAGGGGAGGAGGGAGTGGTTCGGGGCAAGGGTACTTTACACCACAATGGGGGAAGGTGGGCACCTGAGCACCTTGCCGAATAGGAGAGCAGACCTCCCGGGTCCACCAGGGTGATTGACAAGATACTTGCTTTAGGGTGATACCACCAGGGGGTGGGATGGGGGGTCAGGGGAAAAGGGGTAAATCATTACAGTTTTATAAATCCTTGATTATGCACAGTAACATTGTGTTGCTTAAAAATCTTTTTGAAAGTTAATGTGAATTAGTATCACTTCTGAAAATCACTTCGCAATAATTGACTCCTTTTAATACAAAAACTATTTTTCCTCTTTCTCACTTCAGTTTTTAAATACTAGGACAGGAAAGGGGGCAATTACTGGACTACAGATTCTGAGTTATCCCATCTCTGTCTATGAGCAAGAGGTTCCATACAAGAAACAAAGTGAAACAAACTCTCTGAGGCTGGATGAAAATGCACAGATTGGAGACAGGATGACATAGCATATGATGGGGGGAGGCTGGCAGTAAGCACCTCTTTAATTTTTAGCAACTCATAAATTTTACTGTGCTCTCAGTAGCAGGATTGTGCCTTCTAGCCCTTCTCCTGCACCTCAGTTCATTGATGTAGTAGTTATCAAATGTGCACAAGTGCTCACCTCCTCACAATGACTGTCAGCCTGTTGGCATGTTGTCATGATCCCATTACTAAAGTTCTTAGAAATGCCCCTGCCTGAATTAAAGTGCAAACAAGGCCATAGGCCAGTGACAATAGTATGGGATTTATTTAATA
>VZSR01000355.1:62725-78168 GCA_013398615.1 Brachypodius melanocephalos | reverse complement strand
GCTCCTCAGAAATCTTCTTTATTGGTGAAGAAGGGATCCCTCGAAGACCCTGAAGTGCCTGAGCACTGGGGTTTTATAGACTACTAAGGGGGCAGGGTTCAACAAAACAACCAATGAGGGGAAGGATTGAAAAAGGGACCAATGGAGGAGAGGATCCAAAATGGACCAATGGGGTTACAGGGATAAGAACCAATGGGATAACAGGGATACGGGCCAATGGGATAACAGGGATAAAGACCAATGGGATAACAGGGATAAAGACCAATCAGGGCAAGGGGTAAAACACCAAGCTTATTGGCTAACAAACTTGAAAGATAATTGGTCGAGGGCATCATCTCCGGGGGAGAGCTGCCAGCTCCACTGCCACACTCTCGGAGTCCTCCACAGATTAAGGTACCCCCTCAGCTGCCTCTCACGTGAATGTCCTGTGGATGCGGCCTTCCCATAGCCAGTTTGTGTAAGGGAGGATGAGTTCACTGCCCCTAAGCAGAGGTTACAACACACTGAAATTTCCTCCCCACACCTTGGCTGGGGGGGGATTTCTGTGCAAACTTGGTCCAAGCAAAGGGGTCTGTGGGCTATGGCCTCCCCTACCCTGAAGCAAGCCAGAGACGATTCTTAGCACAGATGCTGGGTTTGGCTCACATTATTTTCCTTGTGTACTTGTTTGTTTCAGGTGATTGAAGAATGGGTTTTTCCCGTTATCCAATCTCAGCAGTTGGACTTTCAGTCCAAAGTCCCAGTCAGGTATCTTCAGGGAGGCTTCTTTTGTTGTAGCTTCTTTATACAGTTTTTGTTATAATGGGCAAAACTTTGTATCAATGTTTGAGGCATGAACTATTTCAGTCTCTGACACATGTGGACGGTATAAGTACATGTGTAACAAGTGCAATTTCACTGTCCAGTTGCTCCGACTACTCCAGTGTGTGAGGTACCCAGCTCCGCAATGACAGGAACAGTCGTGCAGATGAGCTGTAAGGAAACTGAGGGGTCCCCTCCGTCTGAGTACCAGTGGTACAAGAATGGTGTTGCCTTGCTGGAGAAGACAGGAACAGGCAGTGCTAGAGCAGCAAACATAACTTACACCATGAATAAAAAGTCTGGCACTCTGGTAAGTGTAATAACCAACTCTGTCATAGACAGCTATCAAGGAGACCAAATTTACTGTTCAGTACAGTGATGCACAGGGATCTAGATCCAAAATTTCACAGTCTTTTTTGGAGGTCAATGTCATGCTGAAATACGTGGTGAGAAATGTAGAAGGTAGTTTCTGCCTCAAACCAATGACAAGCAATAGACGTTGAATGATACACACAAATTGGGTGAGGTGCAAGGCTGCAGTAGTGTTAACTGAGAATCTGGAAATACATGACAAATTTTACCTTGTCAGTTGGTTAAACTAGTGGCAGGTGAGAATGCATTTTCAGTCAGCAACAGATCTATATTTGACAGAACCTTAAAATTTGGAATAATAGCTTTGTACACTTCAGGGGGAGTCTATCACTCAGGGCAATACAGAATCTCTGCAATCCAGTGCCAAGTTCCCATCCAGAACCTGTGAAGTCAGTGGGAATGAGTTGGGACTGTAAGTAAGCTTAGTTCTTCGTTTCAGTTGTAGTTTGTTTTGTGGGTTATGGTGTTGGTGTTTTTTTCCCTTCAGAATTGCCTCTCTCTCTCTCATTCTTCCCCCATTAGTTGATCCTTCAAAAAACTTGATGCTTCTTAGGATTCTGAGATTCTTCTACGAGAAGAAAAAAGTTCTATGAACACTACTCTTGTGCAAAATCAAACATGGAAACTGAAGTATGACTAAGCATTCAGATGTTCTGAGGATCCTTCAGCACATCACAGAAATCACATGGACTACTCAAACTTACTAATCACTTCTGAAAATATTGAAGTATGGCATACATTAAAAAGAAACAGTTAATTCTAATGATTAAAAAATCAGAAACCCTGGAATTGACATGAGGTCAGTCTCTACCTACCTCTTTGTTATGGATCAAGTGAGAGCTGTAGACAAGCCCTGCCTTAGGCTTAGATTTTTGGCAGCAGCCCTACTTAGGTGACCTGCCCCTAAATCTCTCTGGCTCGCAAGTTCTTAAGAATGGACAGCTAGGTCTGTTATAAAACGAATTACTTATTGAATTGGCAGAAGGTAATAGACAAGAGGCCTTAAACAGTTATTTATTACACAGTTTAAAATAAAAGAACTACTGGTAGATTACATAAAACAGTGCATGACATTAAGGTACCTATATTATAGCTAGCAAAGAAATAGTATAGATTAGGAGTCAATGTAATTTACCACCGAATTCCTGATAGCGTACACCGAGCCCTTTCACTCAGCTCTCAGGAGAGTAACCACAAGGTGGCGTCCTGACTTTGGGGAGAAGACCCCACACATTTCCAGGGAATGTGCAGAAGATTTCTGCTTTGTGAAAATATGGTATAGCTTTTATAATTTGTAAAGTGAAGTGTATGTCAGTAAGAAATTCCACCTTGTCTTTCCACATCTGCTTCCACAGGAACATGTTTACTCTCAGCTGAAAGCATCAGTCCCATAGTGATGAAATAATTAGCTACAAGACAAACTGTCCTGACTGAGTTACTTCACCACAGCTCACATGAGGCTCATGTGAGAGCAAGATGCCCTGAGTTATTGCACCAGCTAACAAGCAACAGATAAGCTCTTTGTGGCTGGGGGAGATGTCCTGCTACAGTCTCACTTTCTCATTTTCATTTTTACAGTAGTAGTAATAATATTTGATAAATAGTGTGGTTTAGCATTTCTCTGTTGGAAGAAGACATAACGTCTGTTTTTGGAAGGCTGAGAACCACCCAAGCAATTCTTTACTTCTGAAAAATTTCAGCTGACAATGCATCGTATTGTATGTGTTTTTTGAAGGATCAATTAATGTGGTTGTTGTTTTGATAAAATGAACTGTTTAATTTCAGGTATTCTGAAATTAGACCATATCTAAAAAAGTGGATATAATTGGAAAGTTCTGATACACTGAAAATTAATTTCCATGTAGATACACTCCACTTTGTTAAATATCCATCTAAAGGAACCTCTTAGGCAACAAGTAGAACTTGAAGGACCAAGGTAATGTGACTAGGGAACTGTTACAAGGTTGAAATGGACCAGAATTTACTTGTCTTCAGGGTTTTTTGGGTTTTATTTGTTTAAAACAAAAAAAATCCACACACTGATATGTCAACATTTCTATGCTACAGAATTTTTTCCCCCTGTTCTGATAATGGTTTTGGACTCCTTCTTAACAGCTGTTTAATACAGTTACAAAGAATGACACTGGAGAGTATTTCTGTGAAGCCTCCAATGGGATTGGATTATCTCAGAAATGCTCAGTGAAGCGAATGCAAGTCGGTATGTATTAAAGAAAATAATGGTGGTGGTGCACTAGGATTTATATAATTGCATAGTGTAACTAAGAAAATAAGATTAGATTGAATTAAATCTTTTTATTTGGTTATGGCATTTGGGAGGAGGAGAAATAATAAGTTCCTTATCGCAGTAAATAGCTTGTTAGACACTGAACTTCACAGAAAAGCATCAGTCATATGAGAATGTTAATATTTCCAAATGCTTTTGTGGAAGGCTTACAGAAGAGTGTGCGAGCCCACTGGGATGTTTTCTTTACGTAAATTCCAAAAGGGATTTTGGAATTCATTCAGGGGAAATCTTAATGTAACAGTCTGTAATAACCCAAAATGTGTGAAGGTTTTTGCAAAATATACAACTGATTCTTGCAGATATCATAGGAAAGCAAATGGTAACAAATCCTAATAACCACTGCAGAGAAGATCGTGTCCAAATGTTCCATAAAGCAGCACATGGAACTGCCAAGTTCCATAAGGTGTTTTCCTGGAACTTAAATGAAATTCACTGTGTCATGGATTTTAATGCATTCTTGGTGGATTATGAGCAAATGTTCCTCAAGCTACTGAGACAGAATCACTCTGTGAAAATACACACTAAGTCCTAAATTGCTGTCAGCCTAAATTGTACAAAAATTGATAGGTTTTGGGGTAAAAATCTCAACTATATATTAACATATTCTTAAAGTTGGAATCCAAAGAAGTAATTGGAAGCATAACAAAAACCCATGAAAATGTTTCTGCTGGTTGATGATTTTGGTTTTCCTAAAATGGATAATAGTCTGAAGCTCTTAGTGATTATATCAGGATATGGGTTTGGTCCTTGTCATGGTTGAACTCAAGCCATCACCTTCAAAATAAAAATGGCCACATGTTTCAATAGTCTGGTGTAGAGTTTAACTTCAGGAAACTCAGCTTTATTGTGTTGTATTTTAAAAGCCTTGCTATTTAAAAATGAAAAAAATGTTTCAAATAACTCATTTGACAAGTTCTTTGGAAGTGGAACCCAATTGCCATCAGCTGTTTCAGTTAAGCAAATTACCTATAAAAAACTTGCTTTAACACTTACAAAGATTTCAAGATATTTTTCCTCAGAGACATATGACTTGAGTAATACTTATCTGGGGTAGATATGATGAGGAGTATGTATCCCTTGGTCCTTCTTATTCTTTCCTTACTTTTGACCCAAACTAAGCAGTTGACGTGTACCGAGCACTTCTGTGAAGTGGCTGTGGCAAATTAGTGCTTTTTACTGCTTAAATACATCTAAGTGTTACTAATTAACTTTTTCACCCTGGGTCAAAGACTAATAGATAAAAACTGCCTGTGGTAATCAGGGAAAAAATCCATCCAGTGGAAATCTTTACAATTTAGAATATTGGACTTCTGCTTTATAATTACAGATGATCTTAATGTAAGCGCTATCATTGTGGCTGTACTATTTGTGGCTCTGGTGATGGTATTGTCTGGCCTTGGAGTATTCTATGCCCAAAAAAAGGGCTACTTTGCAAGTAAGTAGAATAAAATCACTCCTTCCTTGTGTCAAAAAATGTCTTTATTTAGCAGAGTTTCCATGACACTCTCTCTTGCCTAGAGAAGCTGTGGATGCCCCATCCCTAGAAGTGTTCAAGGACAGGTTGGAGGGACTCCTGAGCAACCTGATCTAGTGGAAGATGTCCCTGCTTATGGCAGGGAGTTGGAACTAGATGATCTTTAAGTTCCCTTCCTACCCAAACCATTCCATAATTTTATGATTCTGATGACACGTCCTCCTTTCCATGAAGGTTCTAACTGCATGGTACTAAAGCTGGAGAGCATTAAAACCACAACATTTTGTGCAGACATTTTTATTCTGCCAATATCTACTGCAAAAAGTACTTTGAAAATGACAAGGAGATGTTTGTGCAGTTGCTTAAGGCTACCAAACAACAACCTAGGGAAAGTAACAAGCCAGATCCTGGTTCCTGGAACCTCTCCACTCTAGTTTTGACTAAGGAAAGCCTAAGAAATGCAACATAAAAATAAACCAGTTTTAGTAAGGGAAACTAAATTAACTGTCTTCTTCCTCTAGATCATGGAAAAATTTGCTTTTAGGGATTGCTGCAAAAAGCTTGACACCCAGCAACCCTCTCTGTAGCCTTTACATTGGTACCTGTAGGGTTGAGCACAGTAACAATGGATACCAAAAACTGGAGTCTGAAAAGGTCAGCTGCCTGAAAGTACCAGAGGCCACAGAGCTGCTCATTAGAGTTCATTTGGAGCTTCATTTACCCTTGAAAGCAACCTAATCTTTCTTCTGCCTAAACTCACAACACCAAAAAGAGACATTTGGTTCAGAAACTCCTTCTAGAAACTAAAGAGCTGAATATTCTAGGAATAACTATTTCAAAGAACTTTAAATCAGCTAAGGAAACTGTTCATGTGCTAATTCTTTTTCTTTTTTCTTTCTTTTTCAGAGGAAAGCTCTTCCCAGTAAGTATTTTGATGCAAGTAATACTTACATCACTGCAAACCTCACTTACATTTCAGATGATTTAGTAACTGTAATGATTTTTACAGCCTTTCTAACATGATTCTTGTGCAGTAGCTTTCTTGACACTGAGATAAACCTGATCCTACACACTAGCTGGTTTCCTTATTAGAAACCAGTGTGCTGGTCAGAAAGTGAATCATTACATTACTGTGGTAAATGCGAGATGTCTTTCACATAGTTATAGGTTACACCCCTAACTCGGCTATAGGCATTCATGTGTCTCCTCTTCAAACTAGACACAAGGCAATCAGGACCAAATTTAACTGCTCTCATATCCATATCTACAGGTTATTTCAGGAAGTGTTTTGTAAAAATATAACTGGTGGAAACTTTCTGATAGTGCTTGGTCTATTCCTTTGATATGGATTTATTTCATTCAAATTTCTTTGTAGCAAGTCAATTCCTCAAGCTATTTTAGTTCTGGTCATGAGCTAGACAAAAAGTGTAACTGAAAGACAAACTAGAGGAGGTGTTTGGCAGCGGTTTATGAGACAATGACTGGTATCTAAAAGCATTCAATGGATTTATTATTGTAAGTTTTCTTCTAAGGGAGGGGGGAAAAAACCCTGAGGATTGCTGGAAATCTGGAAAAATGCATTCATATATAAGGTTCCCAAAGGCTCCTATAAACCAACAACAGAAAAGTCTCTATTTAACCTGTATTCCTTTCCTGCTCTGTCAACAGAAAGAAAATGAACTATCAATCTACAAGTGAAAAGGCAAGTCTTTTGTGTTCACTAGTGTGTTTTAAAAGCTTTAGATACCTTCAAAGTTCCTTAGATCTGTAGTCTTTGCACATGTACACGAACTCCTCACTCCTACCATGCCATTACCTGGCACCAGTACCTGGAGATACTTTATCTCTGTCTGCAGTTACAGCTTCCTATTGCATAGTCTCAAGTGCCACACAACTACAGCACCTTGCTCCATACTTTGCATCTTTTTGTACCTATTAACTAACTGAGACACAGTCTGAGACAGCAATGAGAGAAAGATTGGGCCCTAACTCTTCTAAGAATAATGTGAGTCAAAAGACTTGAATAAATATGGAAGCTGAATTTACTGCTTCCACCCACTTCCCTGAGTGGGCTCAAGGGCTTTAACTACATGTACATAATTCCAGCTTTTCAGGTTACTGCAAAAGGATTAGAGTTCAAAGTAAAGCTTCAACTAGGAGTACCTTAATATTGCTATCTACAGTTTAGGGACATTAGGAGTTTAAGTAGCATGAGTAATACTGATGTAACCTTAAAAGATCCCCAAACACCACCCATTTCCTTAATCAAAACAAAACATAATAAATTGCATAAGCTTATTCCTTGATCCAGTATGTATATAAGAAACTTCCTGAGACCAACTATCTGTTTGCTCTGAGTGAGAAGGGTAAAGCTTTTAAGAGCTATGGTATCTGTTTATCATTGTTAATACACTTAAAAATCAGATGCTGAACAGAGCTGTTTGATACCTGTATTTATGAATAGGTTACTACATCAGTGTAGAGTGGATTTTGTAGACCTCCCATCGCAGAAAAGAATAAACATTTACTAACAGTGCATCAGACATATTTCTTGTCAAACTCAATGCCTTAGCTTCTTCTGAAATGTACACTAAATACGAACCTGCTTAAAATTTTGGAACTATTTTTTATGTAACCTTGTTTGCTTTATTTAGGATTTCAAGCATACCAAGTCCTTTGTTATTTAGAAGATTTCAACCTCTGTGAGGGATATGAAATAACTACTTGTTATACAAAAGTATCAGTGTCCTGGTTTCAGCTGGGATAATTTTCTTTGTAGTAGCTGTGTTTTGGATTTAATGTGAGAATAAAGTTGATAACGCACTGATGTTTTAGTTGCTGCTGAGTAGTGCTTACTCCAAGTCAAGGAGTTCTCAGATTCCCATGGTCTTCCAGTGAGGAGGTGCAAAAGAAGCAGGGACAGAGTACAGCTGGGACAGCTGATCTGAGCTGTCCAAAGGGACATGCATAGAATCACAGATTCATGGAATAAGCTGAGTTGGAAGGGACCCATCAGGATCATGAAGTCCAACTCCTGGCCCTGCACAGGACACCCCAAGAATCCCACCACGTGCCTGAGAACATTGTCCAAACACTTCTGGAACTCAAACAGGCTTGGTGCTTGGTGACCACCTCCACACCAGAATATCATGCCCAGTATTTAAATTAGGGAAGTTGGCCAGGAGGAGCCAACTGCTGCTGGAGGACAGGCTGGGCATCGGTCAGTGCGTGGTGAGAAACTGTTGTGCATCACTTGTCTTTCTTGGGCTTTACTCTCTCCTTTTCACTACAGTTCATATTATTGTTGTTGCTATTATTGTCATTAGTATTATTAGTATCTTATTTTACTTTATTTCAATTATTAAACTGTTGTTCTCTCAACCCACCAATTTTACTTTTTTCTCCCAGTTCTCCCACTGGGCTGGGGTGGGGACAGTGAGCAAGCAGCCACATGGGGCTAAGCTGCTGGCTAAGATGCTGGCAGTCCTTTTTTGGCATGAAATGTGGGACTCAAAAGATTGAGACAAAACCAGATCTGACTAGAGCATATTAGAACAAGTTTGTTATAAGCCTTCATTGTATTGGTTTAATCATACAATAGTTAATTGTATAGGTTTATTAGTTGCGTATTGATTCATTTGATCTAGGCCTGGGCTAAGGTTATCGCTGTGTTGTTCTGTGTTGTACTGGCTTATGGTATGGCTGGTCATGAGCCTGCCTAGTGTGTGTCCCCGCCGTCCTTTGGGAGCCATCTGGTGGAAACTATCCACAGGTACATCTACTGCCTTTTACCCTCAGAGAGCCAACCCATGGGAAAAAAACCCCTTCCTTCCCTACCAGGATGATTGTAGTAGCATTTGAGAATTTTAAAGACTTTTCATATCCTGTGAATACCCTTGAAACCAACCTGGTCCTTTTGGTAACAATCAGTATGTTGTTGCATATGGTTCAGGCCTTCTTTAGGGTTAAGAAACAATCTGTGGCTACCAAAACCCCACCAACATGTACTGTGCCTACACAAACTTCAGTGACAGGCCAACAAGAGGCAACCACTCAATCCTTATTCCTGAGTGAGCTGTGAGATATACATAAATATTTCAGCTGTTGTCCTGATGAGCATACTACCACCTGGCTGCTCTGATGCTGGGATAATGAGGCTAACAGATTGGAATTAGAGGGTAGGAATCACTTTGTAAGAAAGCAGGCATTGACAAGGTGATTCCATGAGAGACACAAGTCCTCAGCCTCTGGAAGCGACTCCTGTCAAGCATGAAGGTATCCTTACAAGACAGATGTTACATGTCACCATGCAAGTAGAAAGATATCCAATACTTGAGGGAATTAGCCATGCTAGAGATTATTTATTTTGACCTAGACAACCCAAGGTTCTCCATAGATGCCTACCAATTCCTCTGCACATGCCTCACGTGGTGGAAGTTTGTAGAGCATACCAAGAGTACACACCAACCCACTGGCAACATTAATCTCAAAAGACACCACACAACCATCTGTGGATGCAGTGGCTTGCCATCTCTGGGAATTTGAAGACAACCTCTGTTCCTCTCTCATCTCTTCTGTGGAGAAACTATCAGATAAACTGTACTAGGAGCTTAAGCAGTTCAAAGAGGATATATTCTATTCTCCACCTCTACAGATCCATGCTAATGACAGTAAGCATTGGCTCAAGAGGGAGGATATGGAAGGTACACCATAGGATGGATACCCTGTGGATTTAGCTGAGACCAGAGAGAGGGCATGAAGAATTGGGATGGAAGACCTACCTTTACCCTAGAGACATGGGTATATGAATTTTAAGGAAAACAGTCCCAAATGGGGGCTCTTCCAGGAAAGCTGCTACTCCCATCTCCAGTGGATGGTTTCCCAGGTAGAGTGGGAGGGCTGAATTTACTCCTGATCCTGTGGAAAGAAATTCTAATCCATTTCTTCAAAAAGTAAACTCTCTTAGATGTTGTGGGTTTTTTGAAAATGCATATTCCAAACTAGTCTGATTGTAAGCCCTCTTTATCAAGTGACTCAGAAGAATTATTTCACATGGGCCCCTGAGCAACACTAAGCCTTTGGACAGATTAAACTAGAAATACTTGTTAAAACTCACAGATGCTTGGGCCAAAGAACATGGCATTTAGCAGGTGTATTGTATCAAGCACCAGCTAACAAAACTAAATGATCCAGTTAGATCATTTTAAATGATCCAAAACTGTTAGACTACACTGAGAGCAATGGGCAGGAGGACCTTCAAACATCGGGGATGCACATTGGCAAAGGCTACCTGGTGAGTCAGCACTATATCTGCCAAGTGGGCTGGCCCTGCCCAATCAAAACTTTTACTGTAGAAGGGAATAAAGTTCCTATAGTGCACATGAAAAATGTGCTGCGGAAGAGAGTCTGGGCTATTCCTGCCTTGGGCAAAGGCAGACTCATCTGTTGGATTGTTTTCGCTCAAGGACCTGGGCACACTTGGTAAGATGGGAGGATGGGCAAGTCTGGTTTGTGCATTGAATGGATTTGATTGAATAACCAGTGAATTGTGTGATGTTAATTTCTGTATAATGCTGTGTATTTCCACTTCTATATCATCACTGCACTGGGCACCTCACGGTGCCTGTCTCCATCCCTCCAGCTTTGCGGATCTGAACCCAACTCCCCTTCAACTGCCACATTAAATTTCGATGGAATCGGACAAGCAAGCAGTGATGGAAACAGAACCGGCTTCAACATGCAGCAATCAAACACCAGACACCCTGTTTCCTGCCCTGAAAAACAGTTTATGACAGTCATGACTGTCAGAAGCCAAAAGTCATGTACTCAATGAATTAAATAGACTTCTATGGGAATTGTCCACAGATAAAGGAAATGGTATCTGTGTGTGCATCTATAAAAAGATGAGAAAGGTGGTGGTCTATCACAAAGTGTAGGATCTGGCATGATATAAATGGTATGGAATAAGCAGCTGATACTTTTCTGGTTTCAGATGGAAGTAATTTTCTTCCTAGTAGCTGGTACAGAGTTGATTTTTCAAATTATTATGAGAATAATGTCAATAACACGCTGTTTCAGTTGTTGCTCAGCAGTACTTACCCAGAGTCAGACTTCTCATTGTCTGATGCTCTGCCAGTGAGAAGGTGTTCAAGCCATAAGGGCACAAGGCCAGGACCATGACCTGAACTGGCCAAAGGGATATAGAACATCATGCCCAGTATATAAACTGGGGGGAAGTTGGCTGAGAGGGGCCATTTGCTGCTGGAGAATGCATTGGGCATCAGTCAGCAAGTGTTGCTGAGCACTTCGGCTGTGCATCACTTGTGCTTCTCAGGTTTTCTCTCTTTCCGTTATTACTTTGGTTCAATTATTTAAGTGCTTTATCTCAACCCATAAATTTTGTTTCCAATTCCCTTACCTACAGTAGCGGGAGGGGGCAGGGAGTGAGCCAGAGGCTTAGTTGCCTGCTAGGGTTAAACCACAACACCAAGGGATCTTTTGATTTCTGCTCTGTAAATAGTTCCCATGTTTTACATGCTGAAAATAGAAACTGCCAATATTTAGTCAACCTAGCTGTGATGGCATTTCAAAAATAATAACCCCCCAAAAAACTTAAAGATAAATTCTGTATTCAATTTAGTTGTGTGTGAAAGCTTCTCATTTTGTTCGTATGTACATGCAGCAATACAAGATTCACTCTTGCAGCTTGGAACAATCTATTCAAGTAACTTTCATACATGACCTCACTACTTGTGTCTCAACTACTGTCAAGGGCTCAATTTCTCCTGCAATTCTGATTTACTAGGACTTAGAGATGATTTTGCAAATCTGATACAATTTCAAAGTGTGTAGCTGTGCAGAAATAAACTCACTATGCTGACAAAATAGATCTTCCTGTAATTAAAGCTCAAGCAGTGTTTTAGTGTTTAATGTGGAAATCTGTCTCTCTCTGTGAACTTTCATTCTGAAGAAAAATCATATCAATACAAGTCAAACTGTAGTATGTAGACTCTAACTGTTGAAGTGTTTATGTAGTGTCTCGGATAATAATTACTATGAATAAATAGCTCCTCAGAAGCTGAAGTGTTTTTGTCAGTAGTTCAGTCGCAGAAATTCACACCTTACAACCTCTTCAGCTGATCTCACTTTCTTCTGGAAGATTAACTTCATCACCTTTGTGTTCATTGATGCAGTGTAGAACTAGGGCATTTGTCCCTATGGTTTTGCCTGTGCAGCTCCATCACTACTGTAGGACTTTGCTACAGACTTAAGGTTCATGGAGTGGTTTTTTTCTGCAGAAGCTTTTTGGCTAAACTCAACAGAACCAGTAGTTCCTTCCTGGTATATTATTACCAGTGTTATAATATCTAAGCATTAAAACAGCACACAAAGGAATTTTGCAGGTAACATTTTGAGCAGCACTACTCGGCTCCCTCTGTCATGTAAGTGTTGATGATCACAGCTAGTTATGCTCACCATACAGTTATGAGCTTCTTCACACCACTAAAATCAAACTGAAGCACTACATTTATTAAATCGCAACTGGTGCCATGATCAGCAACTCCATGGCTGTACACTGCTGTTTGGTATACAAGCTGCAGAGATCACTTTGGAGTCTCCTCGAACTTGGGCTCTACAGGAGGAATGGGAGAGAGAAAATTCCTGTTAGTCTCTTCTTCTTCAGTTTTCAAACACCACAATTAATTTGTAATTCAAAGAAAAGTAACCATCATGTTGACAAGCTAAAGCAGTCTAGCAAGCATTGCAGTCTACAACCCCACTTTCTGATTAAATGTGGGTAGGTAGCAGTATATACTAACTAGGCTGGAGACAGGTCTTTTTTACCTTGCGGGAGTTATGTATAATAAGTACTCAGTAATATTCTGCCAAAACAGATTTCAGCAACACCTGGGATAGGGGAGAAGACAGCAGAGAAACTGAAGAATTCAACTAGGATGTTACTGAGCAAGTATTTCCAACATAGCTCTGATACAAGAACAAGTAAACAAGCTCTTCTCTCCCTTTCATTAGTGTATTATCAGTATATACTAACAGAGAGGTGCACACAATTGATATTCACATTATACTCTGCTGATCTCTTTGGCAAGATGAGAAAAATACAGACCGTAGGCTATTAGTATTTGAGCTCTTTTTTAGGGTGTCTCAAGGACAATTAAGACAGCCTGATCTGACTGCAAGTTTTGTTAATCATTATTATAAGGAAGACCACATCTCTGCTAAAAAAGGCAAACAGGAGTCACGTGGAAACAGATGTGAACTGTGCAAAAGCATAAGATTCCTCGAGGGCATTTTACACAAAATTAATGATACAAATATAAACTAAAGGGGAATAAAAAAAACCTGAGAGTGAACACATCTCTACTTGCAACTAGAATTCATAGGATTGTTAACTCACCCTCAAATTTAAATTCTGGAAACTTGGTGAGATCTCCCTCACCATATGCCCGTTGGAGCCTTGCAAGGGATTCATTCATGTCTTTTTGAAAGTCAGGTCCTGCATCAACAGGCCCTCCAGCTTGCCTAATAAACATTTAAAAGTTGTGATTAACAACTCAGTTCTAACATTTCACATGGAAAATTCTACATTTTCAAGCCCATTTATGAATTAAAACCTTTTCAATAACCAACCAAAGGAATTAATTTAAAGTATTTCCAAAACTCAGAATACGATGTCTTAGGGCCTCCTTACCTTACACATAAACAAGATTCTCAGGGTGAAGGTTTTCTGCTATCACTGATGAAAATCCAAGCCTTTTGAGACAAAAGGTGGTCTTACAAGGCAAAGACTGATGAGTATGGAGGCTCTCAGGGCTTTTAGTTTTGTTTGTTCCAGGTGTGAATTCCTAACAACATGGTGATTTGCATCTCTTCTATCTCTGAATTAGTTATCTGAGTTAGTAAAAGCTGAACTGTTCTTACCAAGAGAACATATTTTGAATGCTGAAGAAGCAAAACAACCCCACCAGGACAGGAGCTTCTTGGGATTCAAACATCAGGTAACTAAAATAGTAACTCCTTAAATTGCCAGCATTCAGTTGTACAAGCACAGGATCCATGCTTACAATTACTAAAACCACCAAATATCTGCCTCCCTACATAGATGGGTTTGTAGGTAAGGATACACACACGTTCCACCAGTAGAACTAAGAAGCGTCGTAACTCCTCCCCAGAAATATCTCTCAAGAATAAATTATACAGAATTACTATAATTTTAGTTTCCTGGTCAATAGTTCATTCAAACATTACAAGAATCTAAGATTCCATTTGAAGGAACTGCTTATTAACTGAAAATGTTAAATGAATCACCCTGATAATTCCATTAATTCTCACTTGCTTTTGGAGGCTATTTCCATTCAGCTTCTGGAAACAAGACTACAGAATAACCGTCTCCCCCAGCTAACACAAAAGAAAGGGTTTGTTTGGCTTTCCCCCCCACCCCTATTTATAGAGCATGTAGATGGGTAAAAGTTAACATACATTCATACATTAATGGTACATTCATGCAGTGTGCAAGAGACCTTAACTGTGTGCCTTAACTGCTCAAGGAGAATGACATTAGATTTTTTCTTTTTTAAAGGAAAAAAAATTGTGTTTTCTATTATATATGCAAGAACAAGCTTTCCCACTAGGGAGAGCATCACTAAGTGTTGCAGGAAAACACACTTTAAATATTTACAGACCAGTCTACAAAACTATCAAATTGTCAAAAATCAATTTCAATATCATGTCTGATGTTTTTACGTTAAAATCAATAGATTTTCCCCTTTTGTCATCAAACCCCTCATTAAAGCAGCTTCCTTTACTTACTTGCTCTTCGTGTTGTACTCTCTAATCTTGTCCAAGAAGAGCTTCTGAACCGGGTCGAGTTCTTTTGTCTTGTTGAACACAATTGCAGAGAGCCCAATGTTCCTGCGCACAGGAATGGACACAGCGGAGTGGAAAAGGGAGGAAAGCCGCAAGATCTGTTGCAGGATCATGATGGCACTGATGCTTTAACCATTAACAAAACACCAAAGCAGGAATAAAGAATTAGTCACAGTGATATAAATGCATAAAAAATCAGGGAAAAAAAATCTTGGAGCTGAAACCAGGAAAGTACTTAGAATAGATTTCCTTTATTAACATATTATTAAGATAAATGCATAAAGAAGAAAGAAAAATGTACTTTGGAGCTGAACTTTAAAGCAGAGAGGTATTCAAAGGTTATTTAAAACCGCATGACGGGGGGAGGGGAATTTCCAGCACTCATTGAACTCGAGCGCACCGTGATCCCACGGGTGCAGCTCCGCGGCACGTTCGGTACGGAACCCAAACAGAATAACCCAGACATGTGGTGAATTTCACTCTTCACGTTGTTTAAGTAGAAAAAAAGGTGACAATTTCAACGCAGCAAAGCTCCCTAGAGTCACCTTGGCCGAAACACCGCCTGTACTCGGCCCCGCCGCCCTCGCGATGCGCGCCTGGAACAAC
>VZSR01000355.1:48267-62715 GCA_013398615.1 Brachypodius melanocephalos | reverse complement strand
CCCCCCCCCCCCCGCGCACACCCAGGGTTCCCCGTCCCTACACACCGTCCGGCCCCGCTTAGCGCCCGCCGGGACTTGCAGTAGCACGAGAAGAGCCCTGGGACGGGACAGCCCAGCACGCACCGTGTCCGCACAGAGCCACTTCCAAGTGAGGGGAAGCAGGTCAGGGCCTTCCGGAGCCGCGGGACCCGCAGTTCCCGCGCGGGGGCCGCCGGGAGTCGTAGTTCTTGCTAGGGCGCGGCGGTGTCGCGCGCTTTCCCCGCGCTGGGCCTGCGCGCCGCCCTGATCCTGGCGTAGCCCGCTCCTGGACCCGCTCCCGGAGCCGGTCCTGGACCCGGAGCTGGGGGAGTTCTCGGACGCAGACGGACGGCGGGACGTGTTGGTGTGGCGGACGGACGGACGGACGGACGGTGGCGGCGGGTGAGCGCGGCCCGGCCCGTGTTTTGTTTCCGTTTCTCCCCCGGCGGCTCCGCGATCCCATTTCCGTTTCGGGTTCAAACAACGACACGGAGGCGCCGTGGGAAGCGGGGCCCAGGGGGAGGTTGCGCCTAGGCAGTAGCGGGGAAGAGCCCCCAGGATTAAGGATCGAGTACTCCCGCCGCGGGGCTCGCGAGGCCTCCCCAGCGCGTGAAAACTTATCCCCGCTTGTAAAAACCTTGTTTTCGGTGAAAACTTAACAGCATGTGGCGTCTTGTGGTTCTCCCCTTGCAGTGGTGAGAAGCCCCTCAAGTGCTGTGTGCAATTCTGAGCCTCTTTTTCCGCGAAAGACGTAAAGGAGCTGGAGCAAGTCGAGAGAAAGGCAGCGGAGCTGGGAAGGGGTCTAGAGCATAAGTCTGATGAGGAGGAGCTGGGGGGACTCATGCCGGGTAAAAGGATGCCCGGAGAGGACCCTATCTCTCTTTACAATTCCCAGACAGGAGGTTGCAGCCAGGTGGGGGTCAGGCTCTGCTCCTCCGCAAACCAGTAATAAGAGTCTTAAGCTGTGCCAGGGGAGATTTAGGTTGGACACTAAGAGGAATTTCTTCTCTGAAAAGGTGATTAGACGTTGGAACAGGCAGCCCAGAGAGGTGGTGGAATCACCATCCCTGGAGATGTTAAAGGAAAGATCGGATATGGCACTTAGTGCCATGGTCTAGTTGACATGGTGTTCAGTCATGATGACCTCGAAAGTCTTTTTCAGCCTAAGTGATCCCATGATCTTGCATAGTTTGCTTCCTAATGTTTGGCCAGGTACATGCTGCACAGACATGGCTCCCATTTTGGCTTTATTTTCTCACTTCAGGCTGTTGATAGGGAAGTTAAACACATCAAATCTGGTGTGATTTTCCCCCACCCTGTTCAGTGCTCCACTATCTCCATCATAAAACTGAACTGGCTCATGAGTTGTAAAAGCTGATCTATAAAAGACAGGGTATCTGCGTTGTTACCTGCTTTGTGTTGGTATTTATAATTTAGATAATATGGATGGATAGCAGCCATGTGCTCCACACACCAGAGCTTCTCTGAGGCACAGATAACTCCAGTGACTGGGCGTCAGTATCAGCTGATTATGTGTACGAGATCCAGAGCTGGACCCATTTCACAATTACCTGGTACGATAGCAAACATAATTCTACTCAGAGAGTTTGTGCCTATTTCACAGGGGGCTCATTCCTTGTTTAACTCCTTGTGTTCTAGGGAAAAGCTAGATCTTAAACAGAAAGAAGGGACTACTCTCCTTACTGTAAAAGATACTGGAGTAGTTCTGAGCTGTCATGCAAGGGAAGAAGGCTCTGTTGACAGGTGCCTTCTTGTATGTTAGTGGAGGTCAGATTTCTTCTTGACTAACAGATAAGTCTTAGGGCTTATTAGGTTGAAGGAAAAGGTAGAAACAAGCAGAAATCAGTAGGCTGAACCTTCCAGGAATCAACCACAGTTTTTTATGCTCCTTTGAACAAATGCTGCTGTTGTAGTGTTCCTGCCAAATGAACTCTCCAGGCAAGCTAGGCTCTTTGAGTCTTCTTGTATCTCAGTAGCCTTCAGGGAAGGGTTAGGCAGCTCAGTCCCATGTGAACCTATGTTCACTTTCGAACTCTGCATCATCCTGTAGGAACAAACTGCTAGACTTCATGTGAAATGTTTATATCGTAAGAAGTCTTTTTATGCTAATATAGAGAAGACTGAATAATTTCCTGCTTTAGGCTTCTATGAACTTTAATGAGTTTATGTGTTTACATTATGTTGTTATTATTTGTACCTGTCCCCCTTCTTTGCATCTGTGCTCAGCAGAACCATCTTTCTTCCTCTTTGTGCACCTGCTCTTTGTGCCTGGGTTTCTCTTTGCTGCTCCTCCAGGGATCCAAAAATACGACAAAGCCAGAGAGATTCAACCATGAACTGCCTTTGGAGAGGGAGTGAACGGTTACTAGTCCAGCTGCAAGTTTGGAGTCCAATCCATAGGGACTTCTAAATGCCTTACCTAATTCTGTGCTGTTACTATGGGCAGTAGTATTTTATCACTTTGCATCCCTCTGCATTTAGCTGTATTGAATATTTTCTGCCATAAATCTGTCAAGATGGTGAGTTCTTTCGGTAAATTTGCAATGTTTTTTCAGTAAATAACTTATGAATATGTTGAAGAACCGAAATCCCAGCCTAACACCTTTGTGATCTTAATGGTAAACTCCTTTCATCACAAAAAAAGAAGATAATTTACCTTTGTTTTGTGTTTTTAATGTGATTGCTAATACAAAGAAGACATTCACCTGTTTTTTTATCATACCAGTTTGTCACTGTTGATGGAGACAGGAACACGATGTTAACACACTGAAGATCATGTAGCAATGACCACTCTTTATTGTTTGGCAGTTCCTTTTATAGAGCTTCCAAATTTCCCACACTTACAGACATGATTGGTCAAGGGTCTTAACTCTGCTTAGCTTACTGGCCAATGATACGGGTGTAACTGTGCTTCAGAGGAGTTGGCTGAGGTGTCCTGTCCAGGGACTTATTTACCTCGAGCTGGTATCTGTTAAGCCAAATCATCTGTGCAGATATAGTCCAGCTATATCTGTCGTAATTCCCCTTTCTCAGTTTAATGGAAATGCAGAGTGTTCTCTTGTTATCTTACCTGTAAGGGCCCTTTGCAGATAAAATGACAGGGCAGCATGATGACACATATAATTTTATTTGACAAGCCTAGCCTCTCTTAGGCAGTGATGCATCCCAAGTATATAATTGAAAATGTCACATCCATTTGCAGGAGCTGTCAGACAGAATTACTGGCAATATAAGCTCTCAAATTGGCACACCAGGTTTATTACTTGGAAGTTACAAACTTACAACTTCACTCTCTGAAAAGGAAACATTTCAACTTTAGAAGTGTGGGAAAATCAAATAACCAGAAAAGCAACTTGTCCAGTTCAGGTTTTTGCCATAAATAAACTTGTCATCTCAAAAGGTCCCAGATCTCTGTGTATCTTTTGCACAAGTCATTTAACTCACTGCTCCATAATGTCTGCTTCAGCTCCATCAGGAAGATACTTGTCTCTGGTCCCGAGCAGGACGAAGAGCAGAGCAAACACACCTGATGGGTATCCATCCTGTTCAACTGTCCATGGAAACACAGGCATACCCACGTCCCATGGACCTTCCCACTTGTTTGTGAGAATGTCTTTTACCATTACTTTAGGTTTACATGACTGGGCATATCCAGATGACTGCAGTGATAGGAAATGATTTAAGATACCTGGGTTTTGGAATTGTTCTGGTACTGTTAAGTGGTTCAAGGTGTAAACAGCTTTCGCTACTTTGCTCTGTGGAGCTTCACTACACACTCCCCTGATGAATTTCTGTGTGAGGCCAGCATGTTACTGGCCCCACGAAGGTTCATCACACTCTTGAGGGCTGCTAGCAACCTCTCAGAAATGGCTTAAGAATAATTAGCAAGACAGCATGATCAGAGGTGTTTTTAAAAAGCAAAAAGACTGTAATTAAAGCAAAAATAACTATAGAAAACTATAGACTATAGAAAACAAAAGAATAAAAGCTGTGCACAGTACAGGGAGAGTCTTGCACCTGCTAAGACACCCCCCAAAATGCCCCAAGAATCTCCATGCTCTCTCTTAAGTATACAACAATCTAGGAGGGTTTTTTGGTAAGCTGCCTGATAGAAAATAGCTACATTCCTTGAGGAGCACCTCAAGGATCCAACAGGTGCTTTTGTCCTGACACTGGGCCAGATATGGTGAGAAGAGCATAGAAGTTTCTGGTCCATCTTCCTTATAAATTCAGGGATGAAGCTTAAACTCTTTTCCTAATATGGGAACATCTGCTCAGATGTGGAGGTGCACTGCAACATTTCATCCTTTTTAATTTTAGTACAAAAAAGAGAAAAAAAAGACAAATAGTTACCTTGAAAAAATTCTCACACTTTGTGCTAATAACTTACTATTGCGTTATAATTCAGTTCTGTTACTCAGCTGTAGTTTTTTATGGATTAAATTATTTTGAATTTGTTACTCTTTCTTCTTTTCCAGCCAATTATATCAGTTATTAATTTTTTAAGATTAAAATTCAGTTTCTCATTGCTTTGGAACTATAATTTGCTTTTTAGTCTGGTGAGATGTTTTCAAATGAGCTATATTCTCTTCTTTACATAGAACTGGGACTAACAGAACCTTTAAACTTTTTTAACATACAATTTGAAAACAAGATAATAACATTAACATGACAGCAATAACTTACAAAAACTTTCTCTGTGCAAAGAATACTCTGCTAAGTAATCTTTAACTAGTACAAACTTTGTAAAAACTTAGTGTCTGCTTTGAAAATGTTCCAGTGTCCATCCTGCTGGTTTGTGTCAAGGTGTAAGAGTCCTTTCGAAGCGGTCACTCAATGTTCTTTGCGTGTTCTTCTTCAGGTGTGTTCTGCTGCTCTTTTATCTGCTGCATTTGTGACTTGATTATTTTTGCAGGGATCCATTTAGGGCCTGCATCTGTGGAAACACATGCAAAACCTCTCCCCCATGTTATAAAGGGATAGGGCCCTGAAACTTGTCCTGTTTCAGGATTTTTTATGAAAACTGGTGGCCAGTCCTTGAGCTTTGCTTGAGCGGTGTTACTAGAGTGTCTGAAAATTGGGGCCATCTGTTCCATAAAATAATTATTTAGGAAGTTAAAGACATATATAGCTTTGTTAAACCTGTAGAGAGCACTTCTCCTTTTTGTCTTTCCAGGAGTGTTTTTGGCTCTTTCTAAAGTAAATTGGCCTGCGGATGAATGAGGTATTCCTGTAGTGTGTTTGATCCCCCACATGTTGAAATACTGCTGTAATTTGTGGGAAATGTAAGCTGGTCCATTGTCTGTTTTGATTTCCTGAGGGATGCCT
Organism: Brachypodius melanocephalos; assembly: GCA_013398615.1. NCBI lineage: Eukaryota > Metazoa > Chordata > Aves > Passeriformes > Pycnonotidae > Brachypodius > Brachypodius melanocephalos. Next base: position 57,348 of record VZSR01000355.1, on the reverse strand, counting down.
GGGGATAAGAATGCCTGTAGGAAATGTTTAATTGCATCTTTGGTTCTTCCTCCATCATGTGCTGAAGCATAAGTTGTTCCTGAAAACATGTCTATAGAGAGATATATGTGTTTGAATTTTCCAAATTATTGATACTGTGTTATATCTGTTTGCCCTATCTGTAGACTGTTTAAACCTCGAGGGTTTACCCCTGTTGCTATTGCTGGGGTGGCTAGACTTTGGCAGTCTGGACATGACTGGACTATTGCTTTAGCTTGATTTTGAGACATGTTAAATATTTTTACCAGGGCTGATGTGTTCTGGTGAAAGAACACATGGTTTATTCGAGCCTCTTCAATGACATTGGTAGTGTCTCCTGCATTGTCATTGCCAGAAGGTCTGCCATTGCATTGCCTTCAGCTATGAAACCTGGGAGGACAGTGTGTGATCTAATATGTGTGATAAAATAAGGTTGCTGTCGAGAAGAAAGAAGAAAGGTTAATTTTTAAAGTAAACTGTATAACTGATCATTTGAAACTCATTTGAGCAGAGATCTCTCTGCTCTCTCCACCACACCTGCAACATAAAAGGAATCTGTTATCAAGTTAAAAGGAAACATGAACTTAGAAAACACATGCACTACAGCTGCTAGCTCCACAATCTGGGTAGAGCCTTCTACTTTCTTGATGTGTGATTCCCATTCTTTGGTGTCTGGATTCAGCCAGACAATTACAGATTTCTGAGACTTCTCTGAGCCATCTGTAAAAAAGGTGATTGCCTCCAGGGGTGTATGACTCCTTAGAGGTTTCTGAATTAATCTCAAAGGTGAATTTAATAGCTTATGTTTAGAGTAATGAATTGAGATTTTTCCTGCAAAATTTGCAAGGGCAATTTGCAAAACTTCTGAATTTTGAATTAACCATTCTAAATACATAGATTTGACTGGCAAAAATATTTCTGCAAAATCTTTGCCTGAAAGAGAAAGCATTCAAGATCTGGTTTTCATTATGAGCTGAGACATAATTTCAGGGCAGGTGGTTATAGTTTTACCCATTTGTCGAGACAGAAAGACTCATTCTGGTATTACCAGATTGTCCTTCTCCAGATCCCACTGGAAAATCAACCCATGAAGTTGGGGACTTTATCCTAAAACTGCAAACAAAAAGGATAGGTTAAGATTACAACAGTGTGCCTGAGGTGATTGAATGGCTTGTAGCACTTCTTCCAAGGCATTTTGAGCTTCTTTGGTGCGTTCTTGCTGTGAGTTTAATGCTGTGTCTCCTTTTAATAGGTCGAATAAAGAGTTTAGGTCCTAATTTGTAATTCCTAGCAGAGGTCTGATCCAATTTATCGTTTCTATGAGTTTCTACATTTCATTTAGTGTTTTTGGATTGTCTCTCAGTTGAAGCATTTGTGATGTTATGGTCTGTTCTGTAATTTTGTATCCTGAGTACTTCCAAGGAGGAAGATGCTGTATTTTTTCCTTGGCTGCAGTGAATCCTGCCTCCTGCACTGCTGAGATGACCTGGTCTGATGTTTGCTGCATGGGTGCTTCATCTTCAGCTGCTACTGAGATGTACTGTATCCATGTAGTGCAGTATGAGAGAATTTGGATGTTATGCACAAACTGGAGAAAGTATTTCTGCAACATACCATTGGCAGATAGTTGGCAAGGTTTATTTTGCTGCCTTGCAGCAGAACTTTCCAATGATATCTTCTTAACAGAGCTTGCTGGTTAATATATAGAATAGAAAAGGCAAATGGTTGTGCATCTTCAGGATGCAGACTAATATTAAAGAAACAGTCTTTTAAATCAATAACAGCTGATGTCCAAACTTTAGGAATCATAACTGGTGAAGGTAAACCTGTTTGCAGCAAGCCCATCTCTACAATAACTTCGTTAATTTTTCTGATATCATGTAACAACCTCCGTTTTCCACTGTTTGGCTTTCTGATTGCAAAAACTGGAGTGTTCCAAGGGCTTGTAGTTAGAGCCAGATGTCCTTTGTCTAATTGTTCTTGTACTAATTGTTCCAGAGTGGCAGGTTTTTCTGCTGGGAGGGGCCACTGATTTTCCCAAATAGGTGTGTTAGAGGTCCATGTAAGTTTTAAGGTGTCATGCTCATCTACAGCCCATATTAAAAATTTGTTTCTATTTTCTGACCCCATTGTTATAGAATGTCCCTTCTGCAAAGGACTATATCTATAAATGTCTTGGTGGTAGCAGTGGCACCTTCGAGTTCCTCAAAAGTAACAAGGTGTAAGCTGTGAAAGCTGTTAGTGACCTCCAATACTTGCTAGTTGATCCAGTGTAGGTAGGATGGTCCAATCTTGCAGCCATTGATTTTTCGATATCAGAGTGACGTCGGCACCGGTATTGATCAGGCCTGCGAGGGTGATGGTCTTCCTGAGATGCTTTAGGACACAGGTGAGATGCAGCCACTCACAGCTAATCTCTCTTGTATAAGCAGTGAAAGATGCATCGCTGCATGACTCTGGTAGGTGGAAAGCTTGCGCTGTGATTAGTCCTTTAGGTAAGAAACACGGGCAGTCAGGACAGATAGCTAAAACAGTGATTTTTTGTGAGGATGTTACAGACAGTACAGTTGGTAAAATATAAAATCCTTTGGCGTGAACTCTGCTCACTCCCATTATTAAAAATTTATGAGGTTTTGGTTCAGGACCTAGCTGCCCTGAGGGTATTGAATGATGAATACAATCTGTTCTCATTACTGATTGGGCAGTGCACAGCTCCAAACAGGTACCTGAGGGCAGTGTGGCTGGTAATTTGGATATGATGTGTTGCAGCTGTGAACCTGATGGTCAGTTGTGATTCCTGGCACGTTGGACATAGATTCTTGTGTCACAGTGCACCACTGCTTCGCGCTCGGCTATTCTTTCCCCAGAGATGACATCTGCAGTCCTGTACTGAACGAGAGCAATAACTCAGGATAGCTGTTCAGAGAAGATCTATAACTATTAGTTCTTTTGGTGTTGACTCAGCGAAAGGGCTAGACTGTGAATGGGTAATATGATTGGAATAGAGATATCTTTATTTCTCACCAAGAAAATCTCTTTTAAAAATGTAAGGTAATGAAGTCTAGGTGAATACATCTGGGGTGCTGCTCACTTGCCCCCGTGAGTGCTGGCGTGAAGCTTCTAGCACAGAAAAGAGCTGCAGTTGCTCCTTAAGGGTAGACTTTCAGAGCAGAGAAATTAGGATCTAAACCCATTAAAAATAACAGTATGATTAAAGCTTAATTTTTCTTTTAACAGAGGTTTTTACAAGCCCACAGTATGGGGCAACAGCATTGCTTTTAAGCTTTAGAGCTTTGTATTGTTGCATAATTTTTAAGTGACTGAGAACAAAACTTATCTTAGATTTTGAAATCCCATAACTGAAATTACAAGATTTTTGGAAGAGGAAAAGAGATACCCTAATGTTTTCTCTTCTTTGGAAGGTACTTTGAAAAAACACATCAGTTAATTTCTGCTTGAAGGGATAACGTACAATTAGAATTATTTCAGGAGCATCTATTCATAAAAGTAATTTTAAATGAAGGTTTGGATAGTGGTAACATTGGCATAATATCAGTACTGATATTATCCTACTCTTTAAATCGTGTAGGAATTGCTATTTGAAAAATAAAGGCAGAAAATGTACAAATCAGTTGTGGGAAATGACAAGTTTAGCTTGCAGCTGAAAACACTCCTGACAGCAATTGAATCTTTGAATTCAAAACAGTGGATTTAGTTTTTCAGGTTTATGGAGCAAACATGATGCCTGTAGAGTGCACAAAAGCAAAATCAATAAGCGTTGTACTATAAACTTCAAGACAAATTAGGCAAGCTGTAGTCCATGTTTTTAAAACTGGCATAATACCATCATAGTAACTGCAAGAGAACTAGCTAACAAAGGTATTTTATATGAATCAGTTTCAAGTTTAGCACATGCAAATGCTGCCGTTTTCCCTTTTGGGGAAGAGGTTATTAAACTAGCCCAACCTTTTCCTTTATTTAATATTAGCTTACCAGAGTTTGCAGGGTGTGAAAGGTTTAGTAGAGTCAAAGCAGTGGCAGGTGGAGCGGCAGTGGTGCTCTGCTGACATATTGGAGGGAGGCCACGCTTCACCAGGCGCACGCTGCTGTGTGTATGGGGTAGGAGCTCAGCCCTGCCTTTGTTGGCCTTGCCTTGGCCAGCACTGCTAAGTTCCTTGGTTTGCTTCTTTACTGCCCTTATGCAGAGAGCTGCTGATGTCCAGCTGAGCCTGCTGAGAGGGTGGCCCACCCCCTACCGCGACATGGCAGCTGTGCCATGCAGCTGGCACCATGTTTTCAGGCCAGCCCTATCACTGCTGCCCCCATGGCATCACACCCCCGCATGCCTCCCGCTGCTGCCTTTGCCACTGCTTTTCACTTGCTGGGCTCCCTGCAGGGGCTTTTGCCCATGCCCTGATAAACTTAGAGTTGCTGGCTAAAGGCATAAAAAGGCTTGCAGGGAAAGCTGTGGTGACACAAACATCATTCTTTGGCTGGTTTGCCGATGGCAGAGCGGCAGCTCAGATTCGGTTGCAAATGCGATGAAATACAGTGTTCCACAAAGGGATGATGGGTCTGGCTTTCTCTACTAGTATCTCCTGCGTCCCTTGCCGGTATATATTCCAGGGACAGGTCCAACTCCGGCAGGGGTGGTGCGCTCGGGACAGCAGCTTTGCTGCTGGGTATCATGTCTTCAGGAATTCCTGGTGACCCATTTCCTAGACTTGTCCCCGGAGGCTGGGTCGGAGACACAGGTACACCCCTAGAGGGCTGAATTGGAGGTGCTAGCAAGCCTCATAGATGTGTGGTCTTGGAGTTGGCCCACTCGGTCTCAGGAGGAGGCAGTCCTGACACGCATGTGGTAGCTGGGGGTGCATGTGGTCCTAGTATGCGCTGTTCTGGTGGCTGTGCAGGTACGATTGGAGCTCTGGGCTGCTCAGTGCCATGAGAACCGTGCAGCCTGTACAGCTCACAGGAGGTGTAGATGGCTCTTGCAAGCACTGATCAAATCCTTGCACAGGCACAGCTGGAATAGCTGTGGAGAGCCTTGCTTCTATGAGAGCTGGGTGTTCCCATGATGCGGTGACAGAGCTGTTACAGTCGGGGGGGTCACAGAGCATGGCTCAGCAGCAGATGGGGCTTTGCAGTGGCTGGGAGCTCAGCAGTAGCTGGGTGCCTGGCAGGAGCTAGCGACCTGCACTGTGTCACAGAAGCCAGTGGCAGGTGCGGCCCCGTGGCAAGCAGGCATCTCATAGCAGCTGCACAGTCTCACTGCGGCCGGGAGGGGTTGCAGAGGTTCCTGCCAACACGGCAGAACATGGAGCAGTAGAACATGGGGTGGTCTCAGGGGTTTCTGCTGGTCTAGCAGGACACAGGGCAGCAAAGCATGGAGTGGCAAAGTGGGGTTTGGCTGCAGCACTTTCTGCCAGCAGCACGTTCCCTGCCCGGGACAGCAGCATGGTCCTGGGTGACCGGGGGTTGCTCTGCTGTGTTGGCCTCTCTGCAGGGGCAGTGGTGCAGTCCCGGGTGGTTTCATGGTGCGCTGTGACTTCTTCACCTGTCTTTCTCTCCCGCTTGCTTGGTGTGGCACCTGCGCCCCCCGCCACCTCCACTGGCGCTGTGCTTTTACCGCTTGCCTCGGCAGATGGCACTCACAGCAATCCCTCTGCCATCTTCGCTTCCTGCTCCCTCTTCAACTGTTCTAGTAAGTCCATGACAAGCCTGCACGGTTTTATAATTTTGATGGCTGTCTCATCATTTGTGGAGGCTGCAGCAAGTATATCTCGACCAGCCCGCTCCCAAGCTTTTAAGTCTAGGGCGTCCTCTTCAGACACATTTAATTCGTGGCTCTCACATCACGTCAACAGGGCTAGCAGAGCCTGCTCATCATGTTTTATCCTTCTCTTTAAGAAAGAAAGTCCATACCTTCAGTGAGATTTTCTGATGTCGAGCCCCCTGCTCCCCTGTTCCCAGTGGTGCCTCTATTCCACGAAAGGGAGTCTAGACCTGCATGGCTCACTCTGCTGCCTTCCGCAGCAATACACTGCTGCTCCGCCAGGACTTTGCAACAACTCTGCTGCTCATGGCACTATCCTGCCACCTTTCGCAACTGCACCAACTGTTTGCAGCAATCTCGCTGCCCTGCAGCTCTATCCCGCTGCCTTTCACAGCCTCATTGGCTGTCTGCAGCAATCTCACTGCTCTGCGGCACTATCCCGCCTACTCCTGCAGCCTCACTGGCTAGCTGCAGCAATCCTGCTGCTCCCCTGTCTCCCCGCAAAAGCACAGCCACTTGTTGCTATCACGTTGGGAGGTTACCAGATGTCGCTGTTGTCAGAGACAGGGACATGACATTAACACACTGAAGCTCATGTAGCGATAGCCACTCTTTATTGTTCGGCGGCTCTTTTTAGACCTTCCAAATTTCCCATGCTTACAGACATGATTGGTCAAGGTCTTAACTCTGCCTAGCTCATATGGTGTAACTGTGCTTGAAAGGAGTTAGCTGAGGTGTCATGTCTAGGGACTTGTTTACTTTGAGCTAGGCTGGTGGAGCTGGTATCTGTTAAAGCACATCATCTGTGCAGATGTAGTCCAGCTATATCTGTCATACCGGTTTGCTGCTTTGGGAGTTTTCATTAAGAGACATTGCTTAAATCTCAGTTCTGAAATATTTTTTAACAGTCTGACAGATCACCTGCAGACACCATGCAGGTGTCAGTGCATTCAGATATTTAAGCCTGTCTGCATTCTTCAGAAGTTGTGTTTCAGTCTTTTACATTTATCATGGGAATAATAGGCAAGATTAAAATGATATAGAAATTGAACTCCTGGGGCCCTATTCGATGGACACTACACTGGCCCTTTGGAGATTTTCACAGAACCAGATCTGGAATGGGTTCTGGGTTTGCTTCTAGTGACGAGATATTGATAAGGTGATTTTTTTACTTCCTAGCCTTAGTAGCTTTTTACAAAATGAACCATATGCAGCACTTGATTTCTTCACAACTGATCTTACAAAACAGTTTTTGAAGGAGATGATGAGTAGTTTGAATTTCTTTAGATAGTTTACGTAGCAACTGTAAAACATAGTTGATGACTATTACTTCTGAGAAGTTTTAAAGATTAATACATATCCTTATTGTCTTGTCTTCAGTAGATATTCTTCGTAATAGTTGGGTTTGGGATAGAGTAGTACCTGGGAAAGGATGATTCTAGGATGGAAATCTTGGTGACCTCTTCTGTTTTGGATATTTACACAGTAGTCATGTTTTGCTTTTTCTCCAATGTTTTCTTTTCTTCCTCTGTACTTCTACTTCGTGCTTCTTTTGCTATGAGTTCATGATGTTATTTTTTGTAAATTGTTAATGTAATTGGGCCTGGTTTTTATCACATGAATTTGATAGTTATGATACATGTACTGGTTAGTGAAAAACAGCAATACCAGACAAGCTGTGTCTTTATAAATCAAATGCTGTAATTCTTTGTTTCCCACTTACATTCCCAACAGACTCCAGTGTTCTACAGGGCATGAAAATCTGCAATGTTAGTGAGAATGTCATCACAGAATAGCTTTTCCTTTCATTACTAGCATACTGCTTTAGTTTGCGACTTCACAGGATCTGTTCATTGTGCTCATGTTATCAACCTGTGGGAGGCATGGGAGGAAAGATGGGGTAGTCAACAAACAGTTTGTTGTTGACTTTATTGACTTATGAAGAAATCATGGATCTTCTCCCTAACTGCCTCCTGCAGCATTTCATGTAATAAAATGCTGGTTAAATTTATAAGCATCTTTCACCCATGCTAGGAAGGTAATTTGAATTTTCAGATGTTCTTCGCTGTAGGTGACTTGTAGCAACAACAAAAAAATCCATGTATTTTGGTGCCTCCAAGAGAATCAAGCTTCGAGTTCTGTGCAAATGTCTTGATAGTCCCGTATTTGCTTCTAGAACATTTGTTTGAGGACAAGTGTAGTAATATATTTTGGGAAATCTGTGCTAGCTTTTGGATTTTTCTTTTTTTTAAGATGAATTCCTGAATTTAAAAGGCTATTCTGATATTGGATTTAAAAAATGTGTGATAGGACACAAAACCTTGTCTAGTCATGTTGGTCTGTGACTTACACAAAAAATTATTTTCTGTTCATAGCAGTGTTCTTAAGACATAGCAGCCATGACTAAGAGAGAGGCAGAGGAGCTGATAGAAATTGAAATTGATGGAACTGAGAAACAGGAATGCACTGAAGAAAGGTATGTACTGTCTTTGCTCTTTGGGATCCTTAGTCAGCAATTAATTAACTAATTAGTTTTTCTGTTTCTTATCTAATTAAATGGTGGTTTTCTAGAAGTTGAAATGTATCCACTGTAGGAAGTCAGTATAGCACTGTCATGTTCCTCAACCTTAGTTATCTAAGTCCCAAACAGTTTTGGTTATGTCTTGCTATGTTATTAGTACTTTTCCTATTTTCATGTCTGTAGTAGTATGTCTGTGTGTGTGTGCTGCAAACCTTTCTGCTTCAGTGGATCCTTCTGTAATTGAGATGAACCTTTCTATATCTTCAGTCATTTGCTTTATTGTTATACAGGATTTCTACAGGATGAATTGTTTTCAAGAGAGCAGAAATGATGCTCAGTATCAACTCTACTGTTGTTAGGGCCATTGAAACCATACATAACTTGTCATGGTGACACGATCTGCCTTACAGTTAGCGGTGTTCATGTAAGGTTCTTTTGGGTGATCTCAGGGTACAAAAGACTCACGCAACAAGGGACTTCAGTTAAACGCACCTGTATTGAGTGCCATCAATCTTTTATGCGTTAAGTGAGAGAGAGAGTGAAAAAGAGTGAAAGGAAGAAGGGAGAGAGAGACGGGGTAAATACCGACACAAGATGAGGTGAGGGTCCTTGCAGATCTCTGCCGATGGATCCGTCTCTCTGTGTCATGGAGGCCTCAAAGTGCATCGATCTGGGGAGCATCTTTATAGTTCTTTTCAAAGCGACAGGCAGCTGGCCAAAAAATTGGGGGAGCAGGTGCATTGTCTGTGGAGGGAACAAGGTACAC
>VZSR01000355.1:30153-42897 GCA_013398615.1 Brachypodius melanocephalos | reverse complement strand
GTAGGGATCTATGGGAACCTGGCAGCAGAAAAACCTGGGGATGTGGCATCCACCCCAAAGGTTCTGGGCTTAATCCTCTTGTGAATGTATTCTTTTACTCCAGCCCCGACTTGAGTCACTTTATCTTATCTCTGTTAACTTGCAGTCAAGGGCCTCAGTCAGGAGGCCTATTCAGGATGTGGTGGTCTTCCATGCAGCTTGTTGTTACCCACTTTTGCTATAATAGGCAAAAGTCTTTCATAAAGTTGTTTAAACCATAAACCATAACATTTCAGTCTCTGACAGGTAGAAAGAACTGAGGCCGGTTAGATTAACTGCTCTTTAAGAACCTATTCTGGAGAACTGATTCAAAGCCACTTACTAGTTTCTTATTGTTCTAAGTTCCTTGTGTATTTTTACCACTGACAGACTGTATCTGTGTACATTCTGGTTTCCTTCTGTGTAAATGAAGAAAGCTCAACTGTGTAAGGTCATTGTTGTAACATGAGTCCCATAACAGTAACATTTCCGAATGCCTGTGCCAATACTGTCATTGTAGTGCAGGACAGCCATGTCATGTGACTAATAGTTCCTTCAAGGCTCCATGTTGCTGTACTTCCTTCTAGGTGTCCCTTTTATGTGTTAAGCTTGTTATTCTTGTGCTGACTGAAAAGACATGGAAAGTTGCTATGTATGAGTGTGAGCATTTTTTTCCTTCTATTTTCCCTGTCTGTTAAGTTGCTGTGTTTGCTTTTAACTTGATTATTTTTCAAATACAGTCCAGGCAAAGCAAATAAAATCAGTTTACTCTACATGCAAGTTAACAATATATAATATGCTAACCATGGCTTACTCTCTTGAAAGAGGTGATCTGAATCTTGGTATTTACATAAGCTTTTTAGTGGTGATGAGGTGAAAGATGAGTTACACAACTCTTAATGAGTAAAATTAATGAACTCCATTTAGTAATTGACTCTACTCAAATGAAGAGTCCTGAAACTAATACTGCATGATATTAAGATTTCCAAGTCAGTATTAATTTCTATCTAGTTTACTTCTAACTTTTATTAAGCTTTCCTATACCTGCTGTATTAACATGTAGGTAATGATTTATTATATTAATTTGCTATTTAAGCATTGTCGAGCAAACCTACACGACTGCAGAATTTGTGAGTCAGGCTATTGACATCAGTGAACCAATTGGAAATCTTAAGAAGTTGCTGGAACCCAGACTGCAGTGTTCCTTGGATGCACACGAGATTTGTCTGCAGGATATCCAGGTAAATGGAAAGGTTGTGAAAGATTTAACTTCATAATAGAGAAGTGTTTTACATACTTTTTCCATTTTTTCCATTTTCTGTGGAATTCATGCTTCATGTGGAATATTAACTACAATTAAGAGTTTAAATTCATGTCAGGTTCATTATCATGAGACCATGTAATATATACACAATAGTTCAATGGGAATACAATCAAAATATTCTTGGAGTTCCTGGTGTGAGGTTAAGAAACCACCTTGCAAGTGAAAGAAGAATGAGGGCGATGACCATACTACTTTCTCTTGAGGTAGCCCGCATTATTTTTTGCTGCCGAACTCCCGTAAGTCTTATCTTGTTTTGAATGTAAACTAGAAGGTTTCTATATTATTGAGGTATAGAGGTAGCAAAGCGTTACTCAAGAAATCCCTCTGTTTTTACAGGCATTGCCACATGTTATAGAGTATAACTGGTTTACATTTCATTTAGCTGCATGTTTTATTTGAAGTTACAATCAGACATCCGTGCCTTTTCCAGAAACAACAGGAGAATATTGTTATAAAGATAAGAGTTTTTATGAAGGTGTTAAAAACTCAGAGAAGGAACTGTAGATAGTTTCCAGGTAGTAAAGGTACCTTCCCATATTGCATTGCTTCTTTTAGGTAAAAAAAAGTTCCTGTAGGTGAAAGTATCTTGAACAGAACAGAGTGGCAAGTTTCAAATACGATCAAATTTTTTCTGTTATGTACTGTTGTCTGCACAGTGCTAAAAATATTTGCAAACTTCTTCAGAAAAGTTGCTGTGGGCACCAAGTGTTTCTAAAGTTTAAAGGAGAACAAGTTTATTCTAACTATGAGACTAATACATGTTTTTTTCATTTTTAATGCTTTTATCAAGCTGGACCCAGATCGAAGCCTTTTTGATCAAGGAGTGAAAACAGATGGAACAGTGCAACTCAGTGTGCAAGTAATATCTAGACAAGGTAAGCAGTTACATTTGTCTGTTTTACAGACAAACTAATATTGTGGGAATACTTGTGAGCAAACCTAATCTTCTACTCCTAGCTGTAAAATTGAGAAAATCAATGAATGGTCATAGAGCTTCAGAATGTCTTTTTCATTGTGTACTGTAATTCTAAGTAGTAAAATTATAATAAATGTCATGGACTAATGCTATTTACAATGTTTTTTAAAGGAATTTCATATCATTTTTATAGGTAACAAAATCAAACACTCTGGGGTTGGTTTTCTGAGATTCGGGTGGTTTTTTGAGTCCTTTTTGCCCTCTAAAAGGCTCTGAGCCAGACACAAGAAACAAGCGGAGTTTTCAGATTCTTGTTTCTTCAAGGTCACTTGCTTTGTTTATTATTTCTTATCTTTCAGTTTTCTCTTGTGCCCAGCCAAGGTCCGTGCAGCAGCTTGGGCACCAGGCGACTCCTCCTCCGATGGGACATTGTCGTCCTTTATACTGATTATTACGTATCTCTTATTTACAATTACATACCAATACCTACGACCTGTACTAAACAGGTCATCTCTGCTTTGACCCAGTCTCTCCAAACTATGTTGTTCTACTGTCACAGCAGAAGATGGAGATGAAGAAGAAGGAGAAGAACCTTGGGCCCCACCCCAAATTCTCTATCTTGTCTCTTTTCGCCTCCATTCTAAAAACCCAAAACTACAAAATCTTCACCCGGTGATGAGCTGTACTACTGCCTTTCACACCCTTGTGACTTGTAATTCATCTCTGCTTCGTGGCAGGGTCTGTGACCCCTATGGACAGAACTGAAACCCCCTGTTCACCCTCCTGGACAGGTCTCAAACCACCACTGGACAAAACTCAACGCCCCCCTTGCTCGGTTCCCAGATGGCTTTGCCAGGGTTCCTGAGCCTCCAGGGCAACTGAAGGGGTGCCCTGGACTCCGACAAAACACAAAACAGAACCCAAACAATTCTTTGTTGCGTAGTGTCGGTTACAATATGAGGTTTTCCTCAAGGTTGAGTAATTACTCATGTCAGACCAAATATCTGTGCTGGCTAGAGATTTTGTGTGGGTAGGTGACAGTTTCACATGAGATGAGTGAGCTTGTGTGCTTTAGGAACAATTACAAGTGTAGGTAACTGAAAATCCTTATTAAGGTCCAGGATCACTGTCTATTGTCTGCTTTCTTTGCATGAGAAGTCACAATAAACCATTGTGTCAGAGGAATATTAACCAGTTGGGTATGGATTTGTTGAGGCATAGTTTTTATTTGTATTATCTGGTATGACAGGGTTTCCCCCCCTTGTCAAATTCTCAGAAACTAGCAGCTCCATTGTTTTGCTTTTTGTCCTAGTTTTCTGCTTTGCCCCTTCCATATATCTTGAGTAGAAGGACAGCAACCACTCTTTAAAGACAATGTATCTATTGGTCTGTGGGAATAGCTAGAGCTGTTTATTTCTGTATTTTTAAGACAGGGACAAGTTCGCACAGGAGTAGATTAGTTATCTATTTTGAGTTACATCAGCAAACCAAATGAGCAAAATTTGGGGAGCACTTTTTGTTTCCTTGTGGCATCATTGTAGATTAAACTGAATAAAACTTTTCTGCTTTCTATTAACAGTCTTCAGTAAGACACAATTTGCATTTAATGCTGTCAGGTGACTAGTGCTAGGTTGAATCCTCAGTTCCCCATATGTAATGGGAAGTGTACTACCTTTCTGCTTATCAAATAGAATGGAAATATCCTTCAGGGAACTAGAATAACTGCTTAATTGATGCCCAGTAATGTCTAGTATTCAGTGCTCAGACCTCCATTTTCAAAAGAATGTGAGTGATTAATATCTTTACTATTATCTTCCATGTTCTTCCATGTTACTTTTTTTTTCCCTTTAATTCAAAACTGAGGTTCATGATTACATAGCACAAGGAGCTTCTTGCTCCCTGCCCCCATCACACCTTCTCTCCCTCTCCCTCTTTCCCTCTCCCTCTCCCTCTCCCTCACTCTCGCTCCCCACCTACTCTCTTCAAAGAAACACTTGAATATTTCTGTGTCACTTTGGAGCACTCCTCAGTGTTATTTTTCAGCCCTTGATGCTTTAGCAACTTAAAAGAAATCTGTTTGTTGAAGGCATGTAAAATATGGCAGGGCAGAATATCAAAACAAATAGCATGCATATAACAAAAGAAAGATATTTGGATCACTAACAGGAAAATGGACTTGTTAGTCTTGAGCACAATACCCCTTTGAGCCAGATGGGAAAAAACGGCTTCTTACTCCATCCTCATATTTTATTTGCTTGAATGAGGTTTTGAGAGATTCTCAGTTCACTTATGTTTATTTTTCCCTAGCTTGTGTAATGTATAGAATTCAGGTAGGACTAATCAGTGTGGTGGATTGGATTCTCTTATTTCTTGAAAGAAAAGCTGCTATGTCAGTTCAAATGTTCTACCAAATTTTGATCATCTGGCTTTAAATTCAAAGACAACAGGTGAAATATAGTTTTTCTTCTATAGTTGAACTTGAGTGTAGTTCTTTTATAGCATTTCATTCTACAGCAGATAAAATTCCATTCCTATTTTTCATTTTACTAGTAAGACTCCTGTGGTGCTCTGGCTTGCCCTAACTCATTTCCTCTGGTTGGAGGAATGGCAGTGTATGTGGTTTTCCTTCCATTGTGCAAACAGCAGCTGTGAGTGAAGCCCAATTCTCTACTGCTCTGAACTGGGCCTCTTGCATATCTGTGGAACTGTGAGTAACTGTGTTCCATTGTATGTCAAAGAATTTGAAAAAAGCTTTCGTTTTGAAGCCCTCCACAATGAAGTATTTTGGGGTTTTCTTCTATAATAATTTCTGAAATAAGTTATTTTTGGTATGTAAAGGAACAAATCGTAAGTGTAATGACATTTTCTTAGATTAAAGATGCTATTTGACTAATGTCCTGTCTCTGGCTGTAATTAATACTAGAAATTTCAGGGTGGGTAAAACCAAGCAGGTTGCCTGTAGGTCAGTCATCACACCAGTATATTCTCTACCTTCAGACAGTTGGCAGTACTGTCAACATCTACATGTGTGTTGATAGCTTCTGTCCTGAAGCTTTGTATTGCTTTTACCAGTTTAAACTTCTGGAGCGTGTGACATTCTGTTCCACAACTTGGGTGCTGTCTGAGGAAGACTGGTCATTTCTTACGTGGTAGGTAAAGGGAGAAGAATTGTGAGGACAGATGCAAAGAAACCCAGGGAATTAATGTTGATCTAGTGTTGCAGTAAGTTAGACAGCAGACTGTTAATTCACATTTTTACTTAGAAGGTGTTTCCTCTACAGAGACTCATTGCTTTGATCTCCATGTTTGTGTTGTGCATAAAGCACAAAGTTCTTTTGACATGTAATTTTATGACACACAGTGAATTATTTTGTTGAGCAATAATGAACTGTACCTCTCTAGGAGCTCTTTTCTTTACTTTCTTTTTTGAAGATCAAAAGTAGAATCTTAACCCTTAGAGACTTCCCTTACCCATTTTCATATGATTTTGAAAGAAACGTATGTTGTGCGTGTTAATTTTTCATGGCCTGGAGAAAACAATCTCCTAAGTAAGATAGTTGTTTGCTTTTTCTTCATGTTTGCTTCTTCATCTAATCAACCACCTTACTGGTTGTCAACATTTGTTTTCATGTCCTTGATTTCACATTGCTGAGTTTTGTATTTTAGGGTCTTTGTAATATTTGTTCTCTTTCTAATATTTTTTTCAAGATAAATGCCTTTTAAAATCTAGAGGAATACTTATCTGAAAAAGGCTGGGTTTTTCTTACTTGTAGTACAGGTACAAACATAGTTTGGTTTCCCTTACAAACTATGACTGGATTGTGGATTTAGCATTTAAGGCTGTTACCTGCAGAACCATCTCATGCTGTGCTTTAATATAGATGAGACAGGAAGGACACAAAGTAGTACTTTTATGGTACAAGATACTGAAGTTACTCTGGTCATATGCTGTTCTGTGAATCCTTCTTTCATCAGCCTAACCACAGTCAAGGCTTCCCAACTCATGATAAAATAGAATTGTAAAAATTCTTTATTTATGTGAAAATATGTTTGGTAAAAATCTCTTAAAGTAAGTGTGGTAGTTAACATTATAATAAAAATTGTATGTCACAAAAATTGAAATAATTTTGAAAAATCTTCTGTACAGTATCAGAAATTTGGTGAGGCACCAGATGGACAAAACACCTCAGAAGACAACAGAGAAAGTGGTGATACAGAGCATTAGTGAATATGTTGTTTCTTGCTGCAGAATAGATACAGCTCCATGATCTAATACCTGAAATGACAGACATAAAGCCAAAACATTAATAGCTGTTGAAGCGTAAAATAGGAGGAATTTTCTAGGTTTCTTTTAACTTGCTGTTTAACACACTGCCTGGTGCAGGGTACTGAAAGAAAATGTTTACTGCTTTGTGTAGACCCCAGAGATACCAGGAAAGTGTTGTAAAGGCTGAAGGAAATGCATTATGGTTGAAGTAGAGCTGGATACTTGTTCTGAGTCCTTTTGGAGATTGCTTTTTCTATTTGTTTTGGGATTTTTTATTTGGTATATTTCTTACAGACCAAAATACTTCTACTTTATGCTCACATGCTGAACATTCTGTTTAAGATCTGTGGAATAGATCACTTAACTAGAACAGGAAGCTGTAATACAGGAGGAAGAAGGAGAGACAGCTTTGTTATTCACTTTACTAAATAGAGTATGTCGTTCTAATTTAGGACACTCGCAGAAATCTGATGACACTTTTGTGTGCTGCTTCTTTCCTGAGTTTGCTAATGCTAATAATCAGAAAGCTTTAAAACAATGTTTTTGTCTTATTTGCATTACTGTCTTTAAGTTTTGTGTTGTTTCCATTTTTAGGGATAGAGCCCAAGTTGAACATCCTGGAAATCGTCAAGCCTGTGGAGACTGTGGAGGTTGTGATTGATCCAGACGCTCATCATGCAGAGGCTGAAGCTCACCTTGTTGAGGAAGCTCAAGTGATAACCTTGGATGGGACAAAACATATTGCAGCAATTTCAGATGAAACATCTGAGCAAGTGACACGATGGGCTGCAGCACTGGAAGGCTACCGGAAGGAGCAGGAGCGCCTTGGAATACCTTACGGTAATAGTGCATAGCTATGGCTGTATTCAACTGGGGGCTAAGCTCTTGTGTTCTGTGTGGGGTTGGTGCTCAAGGACCTCAGAGAAGGAAACCTGTGGTATGGGTTAGTATGTGAGGTTTTTACCTTCTTTTCTTCCTGTTAGAGCCAAGATTAAAGCCATTAAAATGTGGGGTTTCTTATCTTCTTTTCTTCCTGTTAGAGCCAGGATTAAAGGGAGACACAGTTTTCTCATGTTTGGACTCATATATTTCTAAATTCTTACGTATGGTACAGTCTCACGAGTTCTTGCTAACAAGGTAGAAAATGGCTGTCTCTAACTCTTTCCAAGGTCTTTTAAGCATAATTTGTCCAATAATGAGATGACACCTATATTATTTTCACTTTTAACTCAGTAACTAACCACCCAAGGTCCGCAATGCAGACGTTTTCATCCAATTAGAAAACACCACCCAAACCCATGAAGAAGAAGGTGAAAGAAGAACTTAGCCAAAACCCTAAATCCTTCATCTTGCTTTATATATATTACTATGTACTAAAACCTTAACTGCTAAGTTTTGCACCCTGTGACATTACACACTTCTATTCAAACTACACACCCATAATCCCAGTGCTATCACTCAATTTTGGAAGCCTGTTCCACAGCCTCCAGTCAAATGTAGTGCTTGCTTGTGGGTCAGTGCCTTTTAGCAAAGAAAGCCTAAATCCTCAGCTTTCAGGGCTTCAACAATGCAAATGCAGTACAATGCAAATAATCTGCGTAAAGGAATTGTAGAATCATGGAATGGTTTGGGTTGGAAGGGACCTTAAAGACGATTCTGGTTCCAATCCCCTGCCATTGGCAGGGACAACTCCCACTAGACAAGGTTGCTCAAAGCACCATCTAGCTTGGCCTTGAACACATGCAGGGATGGGCAGCCACAGCTCTGGGCACTGTGCCAGGGCCTCACCACCCTCACAGGGACAGAGTTTTTCGTAGTACCTAATCAAAAAAACAAGGAGAAGTAAAATGAGTGCTCATAACAGTTTCATTAAATGAGTGCTTTCGTGCTGTAACTTACCTTGTCAATGCAGTCTTTAGAAAGCACTTTTCTTCCTGCCCTCCTTAAAAATGTGTGTATTAGTGATAAAATTCTTCAGGTGTGTGTGGAATTGAATGGACTCAGTAGTTGGTATTGGGGTATTACCTGTAAAGTTGCTGAAACAAATTGTTCATGGACCGGAGGATGCTGAATATTCTGTTAATCAGATTTTGTATGAGAAGCTGTACTGGACTTCATCATACTGGAGGAAGATGATTCTGAACTGAAAATAAATACTCTTCTAGATGATAATTTTTTTTTAGTTAATGTTGTTACTTAGCAGGTTGCTCTTTTAATGTTAGCTTAAAAAAATCCCTGTATGTCTGTTTAAGATTGAACTGGAACTGTAAGATGTAGATCAATATCATGTTTGGGAGATTATCCAGGTGAATTTCTTCTTATGACTGGCAGAAATGTACTGTTAAGGCATATTCAGGAAGCTGTTCTATATAAGCAGACCTGTAAAACTGGAATATATTTGGCAAGGGGCATGTTTCGAAGGGTTTAAGAATTCCAGTCAAGTCAAAGGTCTTTGCAGGACATGTAGCTTGCCAGTATTTTGAACATATTTTTGATAACTAAAACAAAGGCTTTTTTCATGGCTTTTTAGTTTTCTCCTTGGTAGGCACTTCAAAAATAGTTTTCCTCATGTTATGTCTGTTGATAATCAGGGATTTGATGTGGAATGTTTGAAAAAAAAGTGAGGGATTATCAGAAGCAGACTAATATTTTTCAACATATTCTCACATTAATATTAAAAGAAAATTACTTCAATCAATGTTGTTATGTTGAATAATACTTTTAACAAACTTTAATAATACTGATGCTTTAAGAAAACCCTATAACCCACAACTGTGGCTTTAAAAGTTTAGTGATTTTTGAGCCATAGGAGTGCAGATTTTTTAGGAAAATCATATTAGTTCATTATGGCAGAGATCCTTGGATTATGAATAATAGTGTTCTCTTGATATGAAAAATGTCCTAAATTGCAGTCCTAGAAAGAACAACATTTTAAATGTTTTCTGAGTAGACATTACAGGGACTTTGGCTGAAATAAGGTGTCCCTAGATTCTACATTATAATCCAAAATTATTTCTTGAGTCTTTTCAGATAACAGGATGTATTGATGTTTACAGTCAAGGCTAGTTAATAAATAATCATCCATAAAAGTAGTGGTTTGTTATCTTCAGCCTTACAGGCTTCTCAATTTTGCTGCAAATGGAAAACTAGCTTTTAGCAGGTCTTTAAAATGTTGTGGCCTTTTCTTTATGTTATGTTTTGGGTGGGTTTTAGTAGAGATTATAAATATTTTTCTGTTAAAAGTATTTCTGCTATTAGAATCCAAATATTTGGTACCTAGAAGGAAGGAAAATACCGTTATGAGAAATAAATGCAGAAAACTGAGCAGCAGACAGCTTGGAAACCACAGAAGTGGTTAGAGACAATAATGATTTCTGTTTTCTTGCAGACTGTGTTCAGTCAATGAGAACAAATTAGCAGCTTTTTGATGACAGTTCACTGCTGCTGATGTTTGGTATATCAATGCCCTTATGGTGTGTCTTTTGCCACAGGATTACATTGCATTGTTTTAGATAGCTTTAGTGAAAAATGATGCCATGTAGCTGTCCTTTGTTAACCAAAATTAAACTTGTAGCTCCTAGATAAATATTTTGTCTTGGTTTGAAAGACAAGTATCTGCTAGGGAGAGGCAGTGCCTCCCTTTGAATTATTATAATTTAGAAAATTAAAGGGGCTTTCAGGCAGAGGTATAGGGATATGACTAACAGTTCTTTACTAGTATGTATAACAAGGCAAACAAACAACAACTACAGGAATAATAATAACAGAACCAGGAATCTCAAGGGGCTTTGTTTCACAAAGCCCAGGGCAGTCCGTCTTTTGGGACTCCGAGAGCACCAGGCTGGAACGGTGGAAAAATCCCGGGCTGGTGGATGATCAGAAGCTCCATCAGTGGTAGCTAGAATGTCAGGGATGTCCCGGCAGGGCAGGGGGCGCAGGGCTGCAGCAGAGCAAAAAGCCTCACAGCGGTGGTGGGACAGGGCCAGCCCAACAGGGCAGGAGGAGGTGAGCTCGGCGTTCCGGGGCCCATGAGCAGATGGTGGTAGATTTTCTCAGGACCGAACCAGGTAGGGACGGCAAACTCCTCACACAGCAAGCAGCAGCCTGACTGTGTCCTCTCTGATGCGATGCAAGAGAGCGAAGCTGCCTCCAGCTCTGTCCTTTACCTACCCCAAAATTTGAGTTATCTCCTCCTCTGAAAGAAACTTCCAGAGAGACAAAAGAAGTGTAGCCAAGTGCTACAACTCCTTTCCTTTTGTCCCCTTTGTTTTGTCTGAGTACCTATAAGCACCCATTAGTTATTTTCTTAGTAACTTATGGGAAGAATTCTATAAGAAAAACGAATCTAACCCCTAACATATTTATAGACTTAGGATACTTTACTTTCTTTAATTCTTAATTTTCTTTTTTTTCTGAATTCTTAATTTTATTTCTTTTAAATCTTAAAATAAAAAATTGTCAAGGTGATATCTGCTTGGAATATTACAATTTAAAAATACATAATCACTCTGCTCCAGTGAAAAGGAGATGTTCCTACTTTAGTTTCTAGTTCTTACCTGTTGACATATTTTAATATATTGAATACAACGTTAACATCCCAAAACTTGATGCTCTGGCTGAAAAAAATTTATGCAGAAGCAATCACTTGCCTCCAGCAGGCCAATGCTCAGCCTGGCTCTATGCAAAGGATCCTTCAGAAAAAACTGGTCCTCAGTTTTATTGCTCCGTATTCCCTGTAGTGTGGACTATCCCTTCAGTCAGTTGGAGTCAGCTGTCCCTCCTCAGTATCATGTGCACCCCTGGCCTACTTGCTGGGGTTGCTGATTGAGAAGCAGAGAAGGCCTTGCATTGGAGTCCAGTAGTCTGACCAGGTTCTTTTAGATATTTCATATGTGGAGGGTACATTATTGAATATCAAATTTACTTAAAAATCATTGATACTACATGGGAGTTCTGGTTTAGTAGAGTGATGTATGGTACATTAAAACCCAACACAAAGGTAAGGTATACTTAGATGAATACAGCAATTGCAGAACATTGCACAATCCCAGTCCCAATCCCAACACCATTCCTTGTACAGGTGTCTATAATATACTCACCGTCACAAGGTTAGTTGTCCCTAATGGCCAGGTGTTGTGGGGTGAGCCACAGTTAGATTTTTTAGTTGAAAAGAATATTGTTTTTCCCTGCCAGGACTTTAGGACCTAGTTTTTTTAATTGGCATGTGGTTTGACCACTTAGGAAACAAGATGCGACTTTTGGTGATACACATAAAATCTCAGCTCAGGGTTCAAGAGTTCTCTTGACTTCCGTCTGGCAAGGAGTTAACATCACTCTATAGGTTCGGAGAGGCCTGGTCCAGGCCCTGCCACCCTGCCCCGGGCAGTTGAGACCGGGCTCGGCCCAGCCTCCGGGAGGGTAGCTGGGATGGCCCAACCTGCCCGGGCCCAGGCTTTCATGGAAGGCCTGCCTGGCCAGGAACTCTCAGGCCAGGGGAGAGGATGATGTGCCCCCATCTCAGCCCGGATCGTTTTTTTTTTTTTAGCAGCTGTAAAACGTCCTGCTGCTTCCCCTATGAGGGGGAGCTGGCCCGAGACCTGACTATGGGCCTGGGCCCTTTCCTCTGGCGGCGGGGAGGGGAGCTTGCAGCAGCTCCAAGCTGGGCCCATCCTGGACGAGACCGAGGAGTAGAAGCAAGACCTTTACATCAGCCAGACTACTCTAAAATCTGTCGACCTGAGTTTTCTTCCCCCATTCCCGCGGCTTTTGAAAATCCCGGCTGCCACCTGGTAGAGATCACGTGACCACCGCAGATTCTGAGCAAAGACATTAACCCTTTCCCACCTCCGTGGAAGGCGGCGAGTGAAGATTCAGAGAGACAGCATGAGATAAAGTCAGCTAAAGAATTGATAAAGACTCCTGAAAGAAAGGGATAGAGGAAGTGGACATTTTTCTCTGGACTTTTCTGGATATAAATCATGGTGATATGGACTATCATGATGCTGTCTGGGGGAATGCAGGTTCTAGTCAAAGATTGTGTGTACTGGTATAATTGATAATTCAAGTCCCTAGCTCCCAGGATAGAATAGGGAGTGTTGCTGTAGGACACAAAGGGATGAGACAGCACTTGGTGCGGTCCAGACAAGGAAAAGGATTTATTATTAAAATTCCGACTCCATTATACAGAATTCTAAAAAAGGCAAGAGATTGGACAAAGGT
>VZSR01000355.1:0-16055 GCA_013398615.1 Brachypodius melanocephalos | reverse complement strand
CAAAGTTGCACGATTGGGATATGAAGCACGTCAACCCAGGACATAAATGATTACGTGTTTCGTTTACTAATGTATGGAAATCACTGTAGCAATTATTGATTAATACAGGAAATTATGTTGGTATTATTGAGAAATATGCTGGTTCTTCTGCCCAGCTGTAGGAAAAGCAGGCATATAGACACTAGGGCAGAGAGGCAGAAAGAGAGGAGCAGGGTTTTTTTTGTTATACATATACTGGTAAATCTTTTAAAAATCCAAGTCTGTTTAGTTATCCAGTAGGGAGGTGAGACTTGAAAAACAATTCATCTCCTGTATTCTTCTGGAACAAAGTTTCCATGTGCCTTGGAACATTCTGGTAACTTTGTAAACTTGCATGAGTGTTTAATTTTATTTATTTTTAGCTTTCTATATTTTTGAGTAGGCAAATCCTGTCATCAGAAATGCATTCAGCATAATATTGAAAATATCATCTTGCTACACTGACTGATTTTAATTTGAGTGTTTTGAACATGACATGTGGGAATCTTGCATGTTTTGGACATTCATATAAACATGATCTAATTTCTTGTGATCCTTTTCTGATCATATCAGTAATGTGAACTAAATCATTCAAAGTATATTCAGTTTTTTAAAGCATTTTTCTAAACACTTTTGAGACAGGAATGATTATATGGGATTGTACAATAAATGTAAAGGCTTGTACAGAGTTAACTAATTTTAAAAATATGATGACCACGGCCACTTGACATATGCCATGGCCACATATTACAAACTTTGGTTTTCTGCAGGTGTTGCCCCAAGTGAGCAGAGCTCAGTTTCTCTGTTTCTCTACCCTGTCATATTCAACATAAGAGTCTGTCCAGTGTTCCCACACACTGTTTCACACACAAGGGACACACCAGGTTATTGCTCATCCTTCCCCAATTCTGCCCAGTACTGCAAGACTCTACTTCAAAGCTGAACGTAAATTATTATCCCACCCTCATGGTTACAGAGTTTATTCAACCCACTGCAACTAAACCTCAGTAAGAGGCTGAAAGTGCTGTACACCATTCCACAGCAGTTCCTTCAGCTGGTGCTGAGATGTTTTGGAGGACAGGGCTGGCATGGATAATTGCTGGGTGGAAGCTGTAGTAGCAGCCAAGAATAAGTGTAGAGATGCAGAGAAGGAAACAGAGGAGTTGAGGGAGGCAGGTGGTAGTTTGAGGGGTAGAGTGAGGAGAAGGACTGAAAAGGAAGCTTTTTTATAATTGTATGTCATTCAGGAGAAAGCTGAAGGAGAGCTTTATCAAACAAACCACACTATCTTTACCCATAGAGCAATAATAAACTACTCTGACACTTCTTGTACTCCATGACAGACCTATGTGGATTCTTGCATGGTATCAGTAATCATCAGGTTTACCAACATTGTTTTCTACACAGCCTGTCTCTCATCTTTCTTTGGTCCTGCTGCTTAGGACCTGACCCTCAAAAGTGAGAAATTAAAAGTTTTTTTCCCAGAACTTCAGATGTCTGAAGAATTTGCTTGGATTCTTAGTTACTTACCTCTTTTCCACTAGAGCTGGGAATCAGAAGTTCATCTTCTAGTTGACTTAATTTTGCTAGTGAACAAAAATCATCTTTGCTTTATGAACATATCACAGAATTGAGTTTTAGACAGTCAAGAAATCTGAGTTCATTTGTTCTACATTTGAGTGATGGTTTTGAGGAAATTATATTTTGTCAGTTATGTTGGTTGAGTTTTTATTTTCGAATTTATCACAAGCTTGTCAAGCTCATAAAATCCAAGTTGCATCCCAGTCACTTAAGTTTTCTTAATGAGAAATGTGATACACATTCTATTAAAGCTTGTGGTGAGAGAAGAACAGCAACAAATCTACAAAATTCTAAATTCTGTATTTTTGGTGTGACCTAAACTGTCTCTGGAGGGGGTGGGGGAGGGGGGGGTGTCATGTAGACCTTGTTATCTTTCTACATTTTGGGCCAATCTGATAATAGTTTTGTCACACAATATAAAAGATATTTATAGTTAGAGAACTCACTTTTAGTTGTAAATAAAGGCAAATATATAGTTTTGACAGCATATGAATTATAACAAGAAACCAACCAAACAAACAAAAAAGCCCAACAAAAATAAAACAAAAAAACCCCTAAACCGACAAACCCCCACAGTATAGACAGTATCAAGAGAACAGCTGCTTTCGTATTATCAAAAGTGCTTGGTAATTTTCAACCTGTTTCCAGCATCACTTTTTTCTTAAGAAAAGCAAAGCAAAAGACAATAAAAAGGGAAAAGACAGTATTTTCTTATTAAGGCAAAGCACTATATATTAGACATCTTCCCTGGCAAGTTGTTTTTAAACTGCTCTAAGACTTATTCCTGATCTGGTGCTTCCAATGGCCTGCAAAATAATTACTGTGTTTTGTTTCTTCTTAATATACCAAATACAGAGACAATTTTCAACACTTTCCTTTTCTCATATAAGAAAATACCTAAACAATATCTTAATATATGAAATTATGAGAATCTCAATGAGGAAAAGAATAATATTTTAGCCTCTCTTAGATCTTAAGTAAGTAATGAATGCATATGAAAATTACATATGCTAAAATTCTCTGCTGCTGATTTCTCTTTTGCAGATATTACTATGATGGAGACATGATCTGCAAGGTGCAAGGCAAGAGGTTTGTGTATAAATTTGTGTGTGACCTGAAGACTCTGATTGGGTACAGCGCAGCAGAGTTGAACCGCTTGGTCACAGAGTGTGAGCAGAAGAAACTGGCCAAGATGCAGCTCCATGGCATTGCACAGCCAGTTACAGCAGTGGCACTGGCTACAGCATCCCTGCAAGCGGAGAAAGATAATTAAACAATGGGACCTGTAAGTGGGAACCTGAGGCCTTTCCTCTATAACCAGAGCAGTTGATGCTCTTACCTTTATCAGAATTGGAAACTTATTTTGTTTCTTGACTGTACAATATAAAGCATGAATTTCTATAAAGAACTCAGACTCATAAATTTGGGGTCTTTTAACAGCATATATTTTAATGTAACTTAAGGGATCTCCCCGACTTCTGCAGCCAGTGAGAGATGGAGCCACTCAACGCTGTGACCACGGCTGTGCAAAGTAATTTCTGCAACAGTTTTAACAAAACTGAAGTCCCTGTAGTCCCCAGGCTGATCAGTTGTGTAAATGCAGCCTTTTCCAGTCTTTTGTTCTCTGCTGAACTACCAAATGGCATATGATGCTTTCAAAATTTAAACTATATTCATTATTCTGTTAATCAAGTGGAGCTGAAAGACACGTTAAATGTTACAAAGCATCAAGTTCTTAAAATAGCTTCTGTGTTTAAAAGCAAAGGAAACTTAAGACTAGACTTAACTGGAGATCAGTGCTGAAGAAGGAGATCCAGGTTTAAATATGGCCTATGTGAAAAGCCAATTATGAGAGTTTAATTTAAATATACACATAATATACAAGGGCAAATACCTGTTTTGAAATATGTAGTTGATGTTAGCCATTTCGCAGAAAGCAAAGGTGAACTTCTTCCCCCATCAGGTAATTCAAAATCTTGAAAAAACAGCCCTCACCCAAAGAGTGGATTGTTTTGGTGGGAAGTATTAATGCCATGTTCCACAAGGTGCTTATACTTGCATGGTAGTCAACCTTAGTATCCAAAGACTTAAGTTAATCACAGTCAGTAGTCCCAGGTTAGGAACTGAAAGGAAATTGAAAATAGTTTTACAGAGAACTGAAGTTTAATTTCCCAATCATTGTACAGTCTAACATATATTAACTACAAAGAGGTACTTTTTCTATTTAAAAAAATACTCTTCAAATTTCAAGTGATATATTTGAAGCTTCTTAAGCCAAATGCATGCTCCAGAGCTGGGTGCAATTTGAAGTCTGGATGATGAGTCAGAAATTGTTGGGATGTATATTGAGTTCTGAGCTACTCTGTGCTTCTTGCAAACTTAAGACATGCAGTAGAAAGTAAGCTTCAGCTTTTGATTTTTTGTACTGGTGCCTGTGAGACTGCTTCTTTTGATATCTGAGAACAGTGAGGTTTGGGGATTGCTTTTGCCTCTTCATGTTAATAAACAGCATAATTACTATGTCACCATTGATGTTCAGCAACTTCTTATAAATTAAACCTCCTCTGGTAATACTTAAAAATTACAATTAATTCTGTTCAGGATTGAGCTTAAACCTTAAATCCAAGTCCTTGAAGAGTGAAGTTCTGAACATAAAGTATGTTTTTGCTGAGAAGTGAGAACACTGGGCTGCTGCTCTTGAGCAGAGCAGAAATTATTACACTTGCAGGCAAAAGGCAAAGAATACAATACTTGTGTGCATCCTAAAGATGTGTTGCAGACAAGGCTTTCTGTAGGTGGATGCTCATCAGCAGATAGTTTTTGCTTGACTAGAAGTCTTGAAACAGTTCTAACTTGTGTTTTTTCATCATTGACATGATTATAAAATCAAAGGTTTTGTGCTGGATTCTTTTGGTTACTCTTACTGTTGTTCTCATCCTTGAGTTCTTACAGCATTCCATCTGCTGAGCATGCTAATGTCATTTTTCTTTTAAAAAATTGTAAGCCCTGAGCAAAACATGTAAATGTATGTGTCACAAAAGGTCAACATCACTCCTTTTCTTGCTATTAGAGTTGATGTCACTGATTGACAAGCGTTGGAAGTGGCTTGTGCAGGAGATGCAGGTTTGCTTACTAAGAATATGTGAAGCTGGTATTTGAGGGCAGCGTCTCTGCATGGAATATTCAGTGACTAAACACAAGTCCAGTACAAGTCACTAGTTCTAGGTAGCAGAGTTCTTGAGATGCCTTTTTAGTTAAAATAGAGGATAAAAAGAAAAGAAGCTTAAAATACCAGCTTTCTAGATCAAATCGGACTGTGGGTAAAAAACCCAGCAAAATTAAAAAGTAATATCAATACTTCATTCCCCTGCCTCTTCTTGTTACATAAGTCCCATGGAGGAAACTTCTGCTCCCACCCTTTGTGATTACATCCTGTTGTTGCTTTGCAGCCTTTCAGTAGGAGTAGTGGTCCTTGGGGTTCTTTGTTGTGGCTCCATCTACTTTTCCACCATGTTCTAATTAGTAAAGAAAGAACCTTTCAAGCAGTATAAAATTATTACCACGCTCTCTGAAGTTGAGGGAGAAATATGTGACTAACTTGATGTCTTCAGTGAAACAAAAAATGTAGAATATGTTGTCAAAGGATTATCTGTTGCTGCCAGAAGAAAAATGGAATATTCCCAATTTTTGTAGAACAGAAGAGTTTTTGCATACTTTTTACTTTTTAGATAAAGACTCTTATACTCTGCTAATAAGTACATATTTCTTTCGTGGTTTGCTTTTTTTTTTGTAATTTTACATGAAACAATTATTTTCTATTTTTACTCTGATAAAGTATTTGTGCATAAAATGTCAATATAGTAAAATAAAAATGTTAAACAACTAATTTGCCTTCTTAATTTTTCAGACATTTTTAATGTCTTTCAGGAACAAGCAGTTCAAAGATGAATACCTGCCCTTTATTCTCTTTTCTCTTAAAGTCAGAAGCTCAGTACAGAAAGAAGGCAAACTCATGTTCTGAAGATGCATCTTCTTTGACTCAGTATTTGGCTATGTGTTTCTATTTTTAAATTGTAACTCAGTGTCCTTTATTTCTGTAGCAGCTTTCTTTAACATTTTAATTGTAAATCATAGAATGGTGCTTAGATTAAACAAATGATGAAAATTCAGTAGTAGGACACAATAGAGCCCTACAAAATTACTCAGTTTATTCTTTTATTAGTGTTTAAATCAGAAAGGTTTATGTGTAAGTCTTTTCCAACCTAAATGAATCTATGATTTTAAAGTTCACTTACAAGTGCTCTGGTATATTAATGGAGGACCTATTATTTGGTTTCAAAGCCATTAGTATATTTATCCAGTATGAGTTTCTTTTAGAATTCCTGTCATACAGAAATTGTTATTCAAACAATATAGTGAATTGCTAGCAGCTTGCAATGTCTTTCTTAATCAAGATAAGTTGACATGCGACTCTACTGCCTGATCAAGAAACTGTTATATGGTCCACTAACACAGGTTTGTGGGGGGTATTTTTACTGACTCGACTGGGGTATCCTGTGCTTCAAGATCGTATATATTCTTTACGGTTGTGGATTTAATGTTGCTACATCAGGGCTGTTAAAATACATTTGGGTTGATACTGTTTAATTTTTTTTCCTTTGGGAAAGTAATTCTTAACATGAATTTTGCTAAACAAGAAATTAATTAAAGAAAAGGAATTAATGATTGACTGATTTTGAGGGTTGTGGCATGGAACCCCATACATTAGATACATTATTACTCCATTACATTTTGCCTCATTATTTCATGATTGGAGGCCACCGAATCTAATCATGCACCAAACTGAAATTTTACCATCTTGTAATTTTAGAGTATTGACATCTTACCCATTAATAAATTGAAATGAAGGTTTGAAAATGCTGAAGAGGGAGAAACAAATATTGAGGGTCTGATTTTAATTAAAATTGCCTTTTACTTGTGAAGCTGGTCTTCTGAAAACCAAAATGAAATGGTTGTAGTGGCAGTTGTATCAGAAGATGGGTCTGGAAGCCACAGAACAGTTCTCAGTCACTTTGAAAAGACAGAGGAATCAGTTGTTGTGTTTGTGGTTTGTGGCACACAATGTCCATGTAACTTCTTTTTGTAGGTGGTGTCACTGTAACCAACTGTGATAGGAAAGAAAGAATCCAAAGAAGTAATTGATTGTAGTTTTAAGCAAATTACTTGTGAAAAATGAATCAATTTTAAAACAGAAGATAACTAAAAGAAATCATTGGAATCCTCATGTAAATAGTTGTTACCAGAAAAAGCTAAAACTCCCTACAGAGCATTAGTTTTTCATAGTCCAGCAGTTCTTGACGTATAAAACAACTATTGGACATAAAATATTTTAAAAAATCAGTTTATAGTAATTTTCATGTTACAGGAGTTGAAGTAGTTGTTCAGGAAAAAAAAAAAACAGAGAAAATGCTTGTTTAGTTTAGCACAACTTTGGGGAGTGTGAAAACTTGTGGAAATGTTTCATTTTGTCTATTGAATTGCTTCAAGTATTTGTTACTAATAATCTAAATGAGCTCACATAATAAAAAACTCACACTGTCCATCCATAATAGATCTGAAATCTTAAGACACTTCTTTTTTCTTACCTCTTCAACCTGCCTTTTAGCCTAAATGTATGAAATTAGCATTTAGGATACATATTTCTAGTCCTTTGGGACCTACCTCTCAGAATTCACTAATCAAGGTAAAATACCCCTTTCTCACTAGACAAAAAACAAATTATATGACTTATATATGAGTATAATCAATTACTGATTATAATGGAAGCAAACATGGATAGCACTAAAAAGCTTTTTTTTCTTGGAAGATTTATTGTTTATTTGAAATTCCTCCTGGTTAGGGAAATGTAATTTAGGATGAAATAATGTGAGTTAGCTGCTTCCCCCTTTATCCTGGTAAGCTTTGGTTTTTCAATATTCTCATTTTCAAGGACTCTGCAGGAGCTGCTTCATAGGAACTAGTTTGCATAAACCTTCAGCTGCAGAAGGCAATGAGAAACCAGTGTGTTTTATACAAATCTCATCAGGGTGAAAGCTGGAAACCATGCATGGAGAAAAATTAATCTGGAAGAGTGAGAATGCAAGAGATGAGATTTAATGAAATTAACTAGACGTTAGACACCTGCAGGGTGCAGTGTGTTAAACTTCAGGGTTAGGATATAAAATAGATTAATTTTTTCCTCCAGGAAAGCAATGTTTTATTCCACAAACTCAGAGCTGTGTTATTCTCACATCCTATGGCATATCTCTGTTAGGCTTCAGAGAAAGTGCCCCATGTTGAAATCTGTAGTACCCACTTTGATGTCCCCAGTGAGAGGAGGTCAGGGACACTTGGGATGCAAAACTCATTTGCATGAATGAGTTGTTGTGAAACTCGAGTTGTTCCTGGCCCTTGTTCTGTGAAAAGAGCTGAGGGAGGCAGAATCAAGGGAAAGCACTTTGGCTAACAACCATAAATTAGTAAGATGACCTGAACTGTACCCAAAAAGGAACTAGAAGCTGTAACAAGAGTTTGAACTTGTCCTCAGGCATAATTCACAGAGCCTAAAGTGAGATTTGTACAAATGTGTCTTGATTTGGAAAGACAGGTGTTTGCTAGAGAGGGCAGGAGCGTCCCTTGGAATGGAGAATTACCCCCTCCCTCTGAATTACTATAATTTTGGAATGAAGGGCCTCTCAGACAAAGATAGGAGGATAGGAATAACAGTTCTTTACTAGTATGTATAACAAGACCAACAATAACTACAGCATTAACAACAAAACAGAACTAGGAACCTTGCGACAGCCTTCTTGGCTGAGACAGGAAGGGATGGAGGAGACACTTTGCTTCACAAAACCTTGGGCAGGCTGATCTCAGTACCCCTGCAGGACTCTGAGGAGCACCAAGCTGGAACAGCAGCAATGAGCAGAAATGCTGGGCTGGTGGATAAGATGTACCAGAAGCTCTGTGGTGGTAGCTGGAACTGCTGGGATGTTCCAGTAGGGCAGGGCAGTGTGGGGCTACAGTGTAGAAAAGACCCGGAGCAGTGCCGAAGAAGCAGCAGGGGCAGGACAGCAGTGGCCTGGCTCCAGCAGGGCAGGAAAAGGCAAGCTCAGGATTCCTGGACGCACGAGCAGATGGTGGTAGGTCCCTAGGACTGTACTCCAGTGGTGACAGGGAATTGTCCGTTCAGTAAGCAACAGCTTGACTGTTCTCCTGATACCGAGAGCAAGAGTGAGCAGCTGCCTCCAGCCCTGTCCTTTCCCTCCCCCAAAAATCTCATAGTATCTCTCCTCTTGGAGAGAAACTCCCAGAGAAAACAATGAAGTGTAGCCAGATGCTACACTCCTCTCCCGCCTTTGGCCACTTCTTTTGTTTTGCTTAAGTACCCGTAAGTACCCAGTAGCTAGTTTCCTAGCAAGTTATGGGAAAAAATTCCATAAGTAAAAAAGAAAAATAATCCAACCCCCAACAAAATATACAGAAAAAAAACTCACCTGAGGGATAGCTACAGATTAGAGGAGTTTTCATGGAGAAATCTGTGTCTTGCTCAGCCAATGGGTCAGTTACATCTAAAGAGTAACAAGCACCAAACACAAGTTCTGCAAAGCTGAAGAGCTGGGGCAGTGCAACCACACCCAAATTAGTGTGCCCAACTAGGAAAACAGCATGTAATTCAGCCTTTTTGCAACGGACAGCATGATGTTATAGACTGGCCACTTGCTGAACATTGCTCAGCTGCAGAAACAGAACAAAAACAGGGAGCTGTTATTCCTGGGCCTGCTTGTGTCAGGATGGAAAAGCCTCAATTATTTTAGAAAACATGTTTCAACAATTGGTTTAATTGTTTCTCCAGTAATATTTTGTCAAAAGGAGCATAGTTCTTCAAGGAGAGGTAGTAACCAGACAGAGCATAGTACTGTACCCATAGCTGGTTTAGGATCCTGAACTGGCATTAAAGTGGAAATAGCGAAACGAATTAATTTTATTAAAACCAGACAGGTGGCAATAGAGTTTTGCCTTAGATCAGAAGGCAAACTAGACCATATTGGTAAGTACAAAAAGGATAGATGACCTTTGCCTGTGTGTTCTGCCAGGGTAATCAAGGGGTGTTTTTCAAGACTGATTTGTGTTGAGGAACAAAACATGTCCTGACAGAAAAATGCTGTTGCAAGTTTATAAAAATATACCAATACATATATATACAGGGTGAAACAAGGGAGCTAAAAGTCAAAGAGTGATCAGTTAGGAGTAAAAGTCTGAACAATGTATCTTACTCAATATTTGCTGGGCATGCAAGAGGAAGCAAGGCCATTGCTTGCAACAGCAAGATGAAAAGAATGTGAGGCTAGCAGCCTGATACAGTGATAAGAAAGACTGTTATGACCAAGGCTAGCCTTGCGGCTTGAACTGTACAAGAAGCCAGTGAGCATGCACAAGAGGATGGGGTAAAAAGTTCAACAAGAGGAAGGCTTGTATTACTTCTGCATGAGGACCACCGATGACCACCAGGGCGCATTGCACAGGTGCAAAAGACTGATAAGCTCATTTTAACACAAAGCGAGAATAGGTGGGGTTAGGTGACAAATATGTATAGACAACAGTGCATATGTAACATTTTAGAAAGTAAGTAAAGGTAACTCTTCGGAGGCACACATGCCTTTGGGAAAGATTCCACATCACACCTGGTGCCAACAGAAATACCTTCCTAGTCTTCAACTAACTCTTAATAGTTGTGGAGTGTTTTTTCTGCAAACAATTTTGACAACCGTGAAGGGACCCTTTTCTGCCCCTGCAGGACTAACTGGGGAACATGCTCCCTTGGCATACCCCAGGATTTCCTGGAGGGACCCCAGTCCCCATGTCGCTCATTGTGGGGCCAAACAATGGACTGTGGACAAATGATATACATCAATCCTAGAGAAACCCGTAAGTCATACGCAGGGCCAGAGGGCAGTTGGCAAGCCACCAGAGACATCTGGCACACAGCATAGTCCCTAAGTAAGTGAAGTTTGGGGCTTGCAAGCAGGTGCTGACCAATAGGGTGGTTAGTGTAAGGATTCCACAGACTGATAGGGCAGCCTGGCGGAGGGATTAAGAGATTCACTGTCTGATAGCACAGTCACTAGCAACTCTGGGGGTGAATTGAGCGAACCCTTGTTTTTGATTGTGTTAATCCTTGTTTTTGTTTGCATGAGTCCTTGTTTTGTTTGTGTGAACCCTTGTCTTTTGTTTCTATATTGATTTTGTGTCTGATTTTGACTGTGTGATCCTCTGTTTGTGTCCTTCTGCATTCCCAGGGCAGAGGAGCAAGACTGCTTGCCAAGCTGCTTGTCGTGTCCTTCTGCATTCCAGGCAGGCAGTAGGGGGGTCCTGCTCTGAGCAACGGAGCCCATGCTTTTGCCCCGTTCCTGGGCGGGCAGCGGGGTGTCCCACTCTGAGCTGCTGAGCTCGTGCTTCCACCCACTCTGAGTGGGCAGTGGAGGGTCCTACTCCAAGCCACAAGGCCCGTGCTTTCTCCTGTTCCAAGGGGGCAGCAGGGCGTCACAGGCTGACCTGCACTTGCATCTCCTTCCCCTATTCCCAGGCAGGCAGCAAGGGATCCTGGGCTGAGCTGCGCTTGCATCTCTTCTCCTCCCCTCTCTTGTTCCTGAGCAGGCGGCAGGGGGTCCCAGACTGAGCTGCTTCTACCTCCACTTTTAGTTTGAAGGAGTGACATCTCGATTAGGTGCTGGTAAGGTACAGGGTTTAGTATTACCTCTCTGCCAGGTGGCAGAGTGTGTGCACCTGGTGAGAGAAAGAATAACATCTTAGCCAAATATACCTTGAGCCTGAGATTTTAAACCTGTGTGCAGAAAATACTTGGTTCCTAAAACTTGAAAAATGTGGGAGGAAGACTGGTAGAGGACTGTGATAGAAGGGGGATGGGGGATAGAGGAGGGAGAAAGTGAGACAAGGTAAAGAGAAGGCGATAATGGGGACTGGCCAGAGCAAGGAAATTTCTTAAGCTAGTCCTCTGAGATGCATCCTGGCACACTGGAAGGATATTGTGGGTTCTGGGAGCACAGAGAGCAAAGAGAATCTTAAGTATTGTAGTCAGTGGTGGACTTTGTATTGATTGCAAGATAGAGTGAGATGGCAACCTACTAGAACTTTAGAATACAACACCTTATTGCAATTGATGTTCTTAAAGCAAGAAGGGAAGTGGGAAAATGTTGCAGCGTGTGGCAACAGTGACCATCGTGTCCAGAGAAGCCACAGCCACAGGCAGGGAAACAGATGAAACAAGTCCCTTTGTTGTTAAGAACGAGAGTCCATTTTATTTCTGCCTAGCCCTCCCCCCCACTCCATCCCCCCCCGTGCCAGGGGGAGGAGGAGGCCAGGCCCGGGAGCCCGAGCAAAGCCCAAAGAGCAAGAGCAGAGAGAGAGGGAGCAGACCCAGGGTCATGGGGTTTTATCAGGTGCCCCATGGGAGGAGTTTTAAGATCAGATTGCAACTTCTTCAGAAAAGGAAGGCTCCACAATTCCTCCATTTATAAATTGGTTAAAACAAAGGGATTCTCGGGAATATGACTTAATGGTTTACAGGACTAAAATGAACATTATTAAGCTGAATTAACAGTAACAGAAAAGCATTTGAGACTTAATTTGAGACTTAATTACAGAGGATAAAGTAACAGAAATTATGATACTGAATTAAATGAATACATTTTCACTTAGTGGGTTAATAGTTCATTTTCGTTTGGCTTATGATCTTCTCACCAGAAGGGGTGCAGTTCTTTGGTCTCCTCTTTCACGAGGGGCACAGACATTAGTGTTTGGTCTTGGCTTTAGTAGTGGTGTTGTAGGTGTTTGTTGGATTCTGATGATGAAGACTGTGAAGAGAGAAAGGGTGAAAGCAGCAGTGGTAGTGCCTGCAGCACATGGCAGGGCTCTGCCCTTTGCAAGGCTGCCCCGCTCTGTCACGCTACCTCTGCCGTGCAGCCCCAGCAGGCACAGCGGGGCCCAGTCCTCTCTTAGGGCTCACCAGCCCCACCTTGCCTCACACAGCCCCACGGGCTGGGGGTGGAGCCAGCTGCAGCCGCACGGCAGGAAGTGGAGGGGGTGGGGCAGATGAGGGGGAAGGGCAGGCATGGGACTGGAAAAGACGGACTTCAGCGGGAAAGAGGGGATCTCAAAAGCGCATGATAGTGTGTAATGGTTTTGAGTTCACCAAATTTCATTCACTAAATATGAGATAGGATTTTGAAAGAAAAAGGAAAAACAGGCTCAACTTATAGCTAAACAGATAGTTTATTAACACACTGAAGAAGGAAAGAAAAGAAAAAAAAAGAAACAAAACCTCACCTTTTCCTCCCCCACAAACTATTCACATTTCCACACAACAGAGAGAAGCCATGACTTCAGTCAGCCACAGCCATTAAACCTAACCTTACACTCTTTTGGGGAGAGAAGTCTCTAGAATTTTCATAGAGACCATGCCGCAAGAAAAAAAAAATCTGGTGGCTCTCAATGTCACAAATCTGTAGCCACCTGGGATTTGCAGATCTGTGCAGTCTCACCCCATTAGCAGTTTTCCAAGCTGCTTATGGGCCTCAGCACATTTGGGGTACCATTTTAAGAATGTTCACTCTAGTATACAACAAAGGTTCTCTTTTTTTTTACCTCTAAAATCATCCCTATCTCGAAAAAAATAGAAACCTCCTATTAGGCCAGGAGCCAGGCCTCAAATCTCAAAACTGAGAACTCCCTATTCTATCCCAGGAGCCGGGGACCTATTCTATACACACAAGCTTTCACTAGGACTCGCATTCCCCCAAACAGCATTATGATGTTAGTCCATGTCTCTATGATTCATCCAGAGAAGTCCAGACAAAATGTCCACTTCCTCTATCCCTTTATTCCCGCAGTCCTTATCAATTCTTTCACTGACTTTAGTTCATGCTGTCTCTCTTTCTCCATCTTCACTTGCTGCCTTCCATGGGGGAGGAAAGGGTTAATGTCCTTGCCCAGGCCTGCCGTGGTCACATGATCTCTGCCAGGCACAGCCAGGATTTTCAAAATCCGCAAGGATGGGAGAAGAAACTCAGGCCGACAGATCCCAGAGCAGCTCGGCTGATGGAAGGGTCCTGCTTCCACCCCTCGGTCTCATCCAGGGCGAGCCCAGCCCGGAGCCGCCGCAGGCTGCAGGCTCCCCTCCCCCTGCTGAGGAAAGGGCCCGGGCCCATAGTCAGCTCTCAGGCCAGCTCCCCCTCATAGGATGTTTCACAGCTGCTAAAAACTGATCCGGGCCGGGACAGGGGCACATCATCCCCTCCCCCGGCCTGAGAGTCCCCGAGCCAGGCGGGTCTCCCATAAAAGCCTGGGCTAGGCTGCGGCTGGCAGGGCAGCTCCCTCCCCACCACCACGGGGCCTGGCCTGGCCTGCCCGGCTGCCCAGAGGCGGTGGGGCCTAGACCGGGCCTCTCCAACTCATGGAGATGTTAACTCCTCGCTGGCCAGAAGTCCAAGAGGGCTTGAACTCTGAGGTGAGCTCTATGAATATCACCCAAAAGTAGCATTCTGTTCTTTAACTGGCCAAACAACATGCCAATTAAAAAACTAACTTCCTATTGGTCTATTGTGGCTCAAACCACAACATAGTGCCATTTTGAGAAGGAGGGCCCAGTACAGCGTGGCCAGTGCCCTCCCAGGCATGGAACCAGGGATATGGGAAGACAGGAGGTGAAGGAAGACACAGGACGGCGGGAGGGCGGTGGCACTCCTGCATCAGCTCTGGACAGTTTCCAACCTTGTCCTGCCTTCAGGGAAAGGGAGGATGGGGTGGCAGATGGGCAGGGTGACGGAGAGATGGTAGCAGCTCCGAGCCATCCTGGCAGTTTTCACTCCTAGCTGTGGTCTTAGGAATGAGGAGTAAGGAAAGACATAGGCAGCTTCACAGAAACTGAAAAACGTGGGAGTTCACAGGAGGGAGGAACCACTGATTTAGGGCATCGACAGTCTGCACGCAAATCGTCCATAACCGTCCATAAATAGCCACTCAGGCTTTACTGTCCATGAACTGCAGCAGGCGTGTCAGGAGAGTTGGTAAGAGTCCCCAGCATAGTTCTTTTTGTAGGCAGGCTAGCTGCTTGTAAAATTTGCCTCCAATGAAGAATGAAAGGACTTGTGCTCCAATGTTAGTTACATCTTTCAGTCCCCTTACTTCCCTCCCCATAAGCCTTTTACCTCCATGGAAGATGGGGGTCCCGCAGGGTGTATCAATCTGCAGGTGACTCACTGGGTTGCTGGTCAGTCTGTCGTCGCTGGTTGCTCGCATTCTTCCACCATTTGTTGCAGCGTGTGGCAACAGTGACCATCATGTCCAGAGAGGCCACAGCCGCCGGCAGGGAAACACATGAGACAAGTCTCTTTGTTGTTAAGAACGAGAGTCCATTTTATTTCCACCCCCCAACCCCATGCCGGCGGGAGGAGGAGTCCAGGCCTGGGAGCCTGAGCAAAGCCCAGAGAGCCGGAGAAGAGAAACAGGGGGCAGACCCAGGGTCATGGGGTTTTATCAGGTGTCCTATGGGAGGAGTTTTAAGATCAGATTACAGCTTCTTCAGAATGGGAAGGCTCCACAGGATGAGATTTTGTATGCGGATATGTTTTTCTCCTGTCGTAACCACCCTAATTGCAGAGAGATTGTAGAATGAGAGTCCCTTTTAATCCCCTGGTACTAGCCCTTGAAAAAGACTGCAATGCAAAAACAAAAAGAAGCTTAAGCGGTGTTGCTCAGCTTGTA
The DNA here is from genome assembly GCA_013398615.1 of Brachypodius melanocephalos. Lineage (NCBI taxonomy): Eukaryota > Metazoa > Chordata > Aves > Passeriformes > Pycnonotidae > Brachypodius > Brachypodius melanocephalos. The sequence continues at coordinate 635 of VZSR01000355.1, read as the reverse complement.
ACATTAGTCAAAGATGTACAAGGAAAGAAAAGGTATACCAGACAGTAAAAAAACCCCAAGATCTAGATGACTTGCTTAGGCCTACCCCTGTGGGGTAGATAGAGGATGAAGACTCAAAGGAGACACCACCTCCAGTAGCTAGAGCACACTCCCCCATCTAGTAGTCCAATTTTTTCTCGGACTAGAAAGCAAGTAGTGCCAGAAGCCACGCTCCTCTGCTGGCAACAAGGCCAGAAGCCACGGCCCTGTGTGCCCCTCTGCCTACAGCGGGGCCAGAAGCCATGCCCGTCTGCCGGCAGCAGGGCCAGAAGCCACACCCCTCTTCAGACAACAATCCCAGAAACGACGACCCGGTGCCACCAGCAGGGCCAGAAGCCACGCCCCTCTGCCGGCAGCAGGGCTAAACGCAAATTATTCTTCAAACCTCTGACCAGGAAACCAACCAAATCAGCAGAAATACATCATTTTCTGTTGCAAAAGCAAGGAAATGGGCTGCAGTAGCTTTTTGCGCTGATAGCAAGACAGAAAACACCAATGAGTTCTATGGACAGCAAACCGACTCAAACAAACACACAGAGCGACTGCTAAGTGCACAGTTTTGCCTGTAGAAGGCAACTTGGTGATATTCACACCTC
>VZSR01003535.1:10751-26095 GCA_013398615.1 Brachypodius melanocephalos | reverse complement strand
CCCAGCCCTGGCCTGAGGACACCAGGTGACCCCTGGGACCCCCCGATGTCCCCTCGCCCCTCCCAAACCCATCAGATCCCTCATTGATTATTCATGAGGTGGGCGTGGCCTCACGAGCACGTAAGTGGCAGGCGGCGAGCGTGTTGCGCCGAGGGGGCGTGCCCGTCATTTAAATATTCATGAGGTGGGCGGGGACAGCGCGGGCGGGAAAAGCCGCGCGCGCGCCGCTCGCGCCCCGCCCCCCTCGCCCTCCCCCGCGCGCCGACGGCGGCCGCGGGCAAAAAGGCGGGAGAATCGTTTTTAATCCAAAATCCGCATAAATTCACCTTAAAAAGGGGCCGAGTCGCCAATAACGCTAAGGAAACGGCGCTGAAGGGACGCGCTGGTGTTGTCTGTGATCCTTTCCTCCCTCCAACACGTCCGTGGCCGCATTGACGTGTGGGGTTTTTAATATTTGCCAACATTTCTGCTCCCGGCTGAGGCTCCCACACACAGCCTGTACACACCCAGCTCTGCTCCTACCACCAAAACCCCCTTTAACCCCGACGGGCAGCAACATTCGACAGAAATAAGGCTTTAAAGGGTCGAGTTTAAAGAGTTATGATTTTTAAACGGCTGTTTGGTGTTTCTCTCCCCCTCAGGGACTCGGGGTTTGGCGAGCCCTCACCCCCTCATCCCCTGCTGCTCCCTCAGAGCTCCCTGTGGGCGCCCGGCCGGCCGCGCTTGTGGAGAGCGGCTTTCCCTGAGGTAAAAACCAGCCGATAAAATGTTTTATGTGAGCGCCATCAACCGTGAGGCATCTTTTATTAATTTTGTGTAGGTTTTGGGGTGCGGGTCCCCCCATTTCAGCCTTTTAGCCGCGGATTTTGGTAGCTTGGGGGAGAGGGGTTGTGGCGAAGGACACAGCCTGGCCCATCCTTTGGCCTAAAGGTCATAGGTCGTCCAAATTGGACCCAAAACCACTCAAAAAAGGCCGAGAATAACCATTTTCATCAAATATTGAAGCCTGAGGAGCAAATCCAGGTTGGAGTGAGGGAAAAAAAGGACATTTTTAGTGTTTTTCCCCTCTTCTGGGAGCCATCCCCCTCACAACCCGGCTGCCATCAACAACAGGGCCAGGAACCCTCAGCTCTGCTTTATTCTCACATTATCCCCCAATTTTGGTGGTTTTGGGACTGATATCCACCTTACAATCTTATTTCTCATAGATAAAACCACTTTTTTTAAACAAAAATTCTCAGTAAAGGTTAGGGGTTAAAAGCATTAAAGTAACTCCATGGGTGCACTCAGCGCTCTGAGGTTTGTCATCCCCCACTTCGGCCTGGACTTGAAAAATTATTATTTTATTTTCTCCTATTTTATTTTATTTTATTTTATTTTAATTTTATATTTTATATTTTATTATATTATATTTTATTTTATTTATTTTATTTTATTTTTTATATTCTATTTTATTTTTTTTAATTTTTTATTTATTTTATTTTTTATTTTATTTTTTATTTTATTTTATTTTATATTTTATATTTTATTTTATTTTATTTCATTTTATTTATTTTTTATTTTATTTAATTTATTTAATTTATTTTATTTTTGTGCCACGAAAGACAAGGGAAAATCGGGAAAAAACAAATAAACAAACAAACAAACAACCCAAAAAAAACCCTAAAAAACAAATGAAAACCCCCATGGGGTTAATATTCAAAGCCGCCGGGTTTGTGCTGGTGGTGATGAGGAAGGGAAAGGGAAACATCCCAAATCTCCAGAGCAAACACCCTTCTTTGCAATAAATATTTGCCAAATGCTAACACGGGGCTCCCAGAAATATCAGCACTAAAATGCGCCCATTAGCAGGAGTTTAGCGACTTTTTAAGGGCAACGTGGGTGGAAGTTGGTGCTTTCTGCCCTGTAAACAAATTAGTTTATGGCCACAAATAGGATGACCCTTCTCAGCTAATGTTATGGGGTTAACTTGTTAAATATTTAACGTTTACCTTTCCATTTCCAGTGTGGATTAAAGCGGTTTTCCAAACATTGGCGTAAAGCAGCAGATGGAGGTGCACGGAGCATTGCCCTGCTCTGGCTCAGCTCCCTAAGAAATAATAACAATAATAATAATAATAAAACCCCACGTTAAGTCAAAGAGGAAGCAAAAGGGAGCTTTTCAAACTGGCGGTTTGCACTTATTTTTATTTATGTTCGTTTTATCTAGCTCCGCTCCGCATTGAAACAGAGATAATCCATTTAACTTCGACCAGATTGGACAGAGACAGACAAATATTGGACAAATCCTTCCCCCAAAAAAACCCTCGCTGGTGGAAAAGTATTTTTCCTTCCACAACTGGAGAACCAAGGTAAGATTTTTTAAAAAAAAAAATCCCTGAAAGATCCCACAAATCCTCACAGCTCCAGCCAGAAAGGAGAGTGGGGAGAGAAGAAAGTATCACAGGATTGCAACTTTATTTCTAAAGCCTGGATCAGAAATATGCACCGAATTTAGCCAAGTTTAGTGGTGCCTGGTGATAAACAGGGAAATGGGCTGATTTTTATGCGATTTTCCCACCTAAAACCCTAAACCCCACTAATTTTAGCAGCACTCTCGTTTTCTCCCAAGCCCTCTGTGAAAAGTTTTCAGCTGCTTTAGCGAGCCGGAAATATCCCAGAGTTAAATTTAAAAAAACGCTCCAGGGCCACGTCAAAAAAAAAATCCCTTAAATGCACAATTCCCCGGATCTCCAGAGCCAGCCGGCCGGCTTCAAAAGTGAAATATTTCACTTTTCCCAAAATCCCCCGATTTCTCAGCACAAACAGAGCCCTCATTGTGAACGAGGCCATTTCCTCTCCGTAGAATATTAAAAAATCTGGCCGGAGCGGTTTGGTAATAAAGAGGGAGGATGTTTAGAGCTTGTTGTCTGTAATTTTGTCATTTATTTATTTTGGGTTTTTTTTTATAATCCCGGGAACAATGGGGCCTGTTCTCCGGGAGAATTCCCCAGCTGCTGGTGGCTGGGATGTGCCACTGCAGCTTGGAGCGGCTCCAGGGATGCTCCAGCTCCTGGAATTCATCCCGGAACCTCTTGGCATTCCCCTCCGCAGCCTGAGCTGCTGGAATCGGGGAATAGTGTGAAAAAAATCTCAGTTAAAACATAAATTTAAGTCCCCGGCTCCCAGCGTCGCCTGGCATTGTGGAGTGTGGCTGTTCCACACACTCAGAACCCAGAAGGTGAAGCAAATAATCCGATTTATTGATTCTTTCACAGCTCGTTTTCGGCCTCTCGCGGTTTTGGGAAAGCCCGAGGCGCTGACATTCCCGCGGGGCGATGCTGTGTCATTTATTTTTATATCACATTTTGTTAAACCCACCCAGTGCTGCAGGGAAAGGAGGGCTTTGAAGCATCACTTTGGTGCTTTTAATCCTTGGTTCGGCCCTACGTAATCACTAATTAATCACTCTAAAGGAACGCTGATGATCCTCTCAATAACAGCCCTGGAACTTCGGTGTGCTGTCGAATAATTAGCGCGACAAATTAAAGCCATGTTGGTAATTACTGTAGCTTGTACAATTACGTGTAATTCCCCAAGAATTCCCTCCCAGAGCTGTTTCCTTCACTTTCTGTGCCCTCAGTGCTTTTGTCTTTTCCTCCCCGAAAAAAAATCAGCTGAACCCTCCATTCCCCCAGACATTATTCACACCTTTCAACACATTAAATTATTAGCTAGAACACATTTTATTCCTTATGTTCATCCCAAACACAGACGAGATTTTCCCTCTCTGAACCCTCCATTCCCCCAGCCATTATTTACACGTTTTAACACTGAATTTTTACCTAGAACACATTTTATTCTTTATGTTCATCCCAAACACAGACGAGATTAACTTTCTGTGCCCTCAGTGCTTTTGTCTCTTCCTCCCCCAAAAACCAGCTGAACCCTCCATTCCCCCAGACATTATTAACATGTTTCAACACACTGAATTATTAGCTAGAGCACAGTTTATTCTTTATGTACCATTTTATTCTTTATGTACTTTCACCGCACCGAATCCAAGCAGTTCATCCCTCACACAGAGGAGATTTTCCCTCTCCAAGGATTTTTTCCTCTCCGCCTCATCCTGGGAGCCTTTTCCTCCTCAGAAAAAAAACCCCAGATTTTATATTTTTATGGATTTTTTTTTCCTGCAGGTTCGGTTTATGGGAAGGCAGGAAGGATGACCTCGAGCGCAGGGAGCAGCAGCTCCTCGGTGCCCAGGCAGAAGCAGAGGAGGAGCCGCCGCCGCTGCGGCCGCAGCCCGGGCAGGGATTCCCCGGCCCCCTCAGCGCTGGGAGATTTCCAAACGCTGCCCTTGGAGATCTTCCAGATGGTGCTGAATTATCTCTCAGGTGAGAAATCCATCGGAAGATCTGAAAATTACCTTTTTTTTTTCTTTTTTTCTTTTTTTTTTTCTTTTTTTTTTCCACTTACGAAGGAAAAAACCTCATTTTTTTCATTTTATCATTTAAAATGTTAAAGCAATTTGACGCCTTTAACTCCGAATTTCCAGCTTTTTAAGTATGAAGAAACAACCAATATTTCAGTGATTTCAATCTATTTGAGGTCGCTTTTTTTTTTGCCTGTCAAATGTGAAAATTATTCCTTAGACCTGACGCTTTTTAATTACTCCAGCTCGCCGGCAAAGCAGATCGACAGCAATTAATTGGTGTTTCATTCATAAATATTTCATTTCTCGGCCTTCTTTTTGAAGCCAACAGGAGCCATTGACTTGTGATCAGCATTTTGGGGGGATTTAGGAGTGTCCCGGGCTTTGCTTTTGCAGTGAAGGACATCAGCACGCTGAGCATGGTGTCCAAAATCATCAGCGCCCGCCTCATTAATTACATCTGCACCTCGTCAGGGAGCCGCCGCCTGCTGCTGCAGGATTTCCACGGCACCAGAGAAGGAGCTTCCTCCATCCTGGAGCACTACAGAGCTCTAGGTGAGAGCAAAACTCAGCCCGAATCTTCCTGAGGGATTGGGAGTTAACAGGGGAGAAAATCAGGAATGGAATCGTTCCTTCCAGCGGAGAGGGGTGGGCTGGAATCCTTCCAAATGGCCGAATTTCCCCAAATCTCTGAGTTATGGAAAAAAACCCCAAACGATTCAGCGTGTTCTGTCTCCTCTGGGTGTCCCAAAATCTCTGAATTATGGAAAAAACAAGACAAAACAAAACAAAACCCACCAAAAAAACCCAGTGTGTCCTGCCTCTTCTGGGTGTCCCGAAATCTCTGAATTATGGAAAAAAAAAACCCAAAAGAGCCCCAAAAATAAACCACAAAAAAAACCTCAGCGTGTCCTGCCTCTTCTGGGCATCCCAAAATTTCTGAGTTATGGGGAAAAAAAACCCCAAAAAACCCCAAAATAAACCACTAAAAAACCCCAGCATGTTCCGCCTCCTCTGGGCATCCCAAAACCTCTGAATTATGGGAAAAAATAGTGCGTCCCACCTCCTCCAAAACCTCTGAGTTATGGAAAGAAATCCCTGCATGTCCCACCTCCTCCAAAACCTCTGAATTACGGAAAAAACCCCCAACAAACAAACAAAAAAAACCCCAAACACCAAAAACACAACGTGTCCCGCCTCTTCTGGGCGTCCCAAAATCTCTGAATTATGGAAAAAAACCCAAACCTTTCTCTCTTTGTGCCTGTATTTTATTTTTTATTATTATTATTTTCCATCCTGAGGATGCCCCAGCAGCGTTTGTGTGCGTGTATTTTTAATTTTTGTGCCCCAGGGCTGCTGCTCAAGAGGTGCACCCTGCTGCTGCCCACCAGGGACAGGCTCAAATACGTGCACAAGGTGCTCTCGGGGGTGAGTGACGCCAAAAATCACTTTTTTAAAAACCTTTTTTATACCTTTTAACACCATTTTTATAACTCTTATCTCCCATTATTGGATAATATATAATACTTAATATATAATATATTATATAATAGATCTTATGTAATAGATGTAATATATCTTATATAATAGATGAGATAATATAATATGTTATATATATAATATTCTATATTCTATATTCTATATTCTATATTCTATATTCTATATTCTATATTCTATATAGAATAGATATATAATATTTATTTGTTTGTTTATTTGTATGTTAATTTATTTATTTATTTGGTTATTTATTTGTTTATTATTTGTTTGTTTATTTATCTCTCTGTGATGCTGCTGTGTGCCCTCGCAGGTTTCCTGTTTCAAGCTGAACGGCTGTGCCAGCCCTCTGCACTGCCTGGGCTTGCAGTGCTACGGGGTCTTCTTACAGGTACTCTACCCCCCGGGACACCAGGCCAGTCCAAAAGAAAAAAATATATATATTTTAAAAAAGAAAATTAAGGCCAGATAAATAAATTTTAAAAAAAAATTCCTGAATTAATCCGTGTTTTTCTGCGAGATTTTTAGAAGCATGAATTGCTTTTTTTTTTGACTTGGATTCACTCAGTTCTCTGGGTTTTGTTTCTGGAGCTGAAATTTGCTGGTTTGGCTGCTGAGAACTCCTTGGCCTGGATTTCACTCCCAAAACCCAGCCTGCGTTTTGATTTAGCGATTTATTCCCTAAGGAGACAGGGGAGAAAAGGAGAATTTTATCACCCAAAACCACAGGTCAAGAGCAGAGACCCTGCAGTTTCCAGGGAAACGGCTCCACACATCAGCGGCCAGAATATTTTCTGTATATTCTATAACCTTGGCAGCTTAAAATTAATGTAAAAATTGAAATTTAAATCTTCTCTTAGAAGACTTATTGGTGCTGGGACATTTCGTACCAGATCCCTCCCACATAATCAGTGACAAATCAGATTTTGGGACACTCGCAGCAGTTTTTGATCCTGGGAGGCATCAGGCTGAATTCCTGCTTTCTAATGCTCCAAATCATGCTAGGAAGTCTCTTTTCCTGGCCAATTCCAGCACCAAAACCTGAGGCAGGCAATGACTTCCCTGCTAATGAGAACATAAAAAAGAAAATTAAGGCTTTTTTTTTTCCTGAATTAATCCGTGTTTTGCCAGATTTTTAGAAGCAAAAATGACTCCTCTGCCCTGTGCTTAGGTACGACCCTTCCCTCCCTCTCCCGAGATCCTGCAGGATGAATTGCGGGATGAATTGCAGGATAAATTGCAGGATAAATTGCAGGATAAATTGCGTTTATCTGCTCTGAGCACCGGCGTTGGGAAGGGAATTTCCTCTCGGTCTCCTCATTTTCACCCCATTTCTCCTCCCCTGCAGATCCTGACGGCGGGCTGGGATGAGCTCGAGTGCCACCGGGTGTTCAACTTCCTCTGGGAGCTCGGCAACTTAGCCCGGAAAGTGCAGACCGTGGTCAGCAGCAAACCAGGTAAATCAGAGCTGCCAGGAACCCCCAAAACCTCAAAAATTCCAGCCGGGAAATGGCTCCTGATGGTGCAAACGGGATCGAGGGAGGTTTCGTTGGGCTCCTGACCCTGCTGGGAGTTCTGGGGGCATCCTACAGCAATTCTGGGACATTGATCTGCCAGTAAATGGTTCCTGATGGTTGGAAACAGGAACGTGGGTGGGATTGAGGGTCGTTTGGTTCGGCTCCTGACCCTGCTGGGTGTTCTGGGGGTACTCTGCAGCGATTCTGGGACATTGATCAGCCGGGAAATAGTTCTTAATGACTGCAAACGGGAACGTGGGTGGGATTCAGGGTGGTTTCGTTGGGCTCCTGACCCTGCTGGGTGTTCTGGGGGCTCTGGGAGCTCGGCAGTTTAGCCCGGAAAGTGCAGACCGTGATCAGCAGCAAACCAGGTAACGCAGAGTAGCCGGGAATCCCCCAAAACCCCAAAATTTCCAGGCAGGAAATGGTTCCTGAAGTTGCAAACGGGATGGATATGGGTGGGCTCCTGACCCTGCTGGGTGTTCTGGGGGTACCCTACAGCGATTCTGGGTCTTCACCTCCACGGACACGGCTGTTTGCTCCTCCCCAAGAACTCAGAGAAGTGTTTTTGTCTCTAATCTGTCTTGGGAGGCCTTTAGGGATTTTAAATCGTCCCATTATCAGCCCCAAAGCGTCACTTGCGTAATTTGAATCCTTCCTGCCCTAGACCGGTGAAATCAATGGGAAAGGAACCCGAAACGAAGCAGTAAAAAGTGAGGTCGAACATTTCTGACCCCCAGCAGCCATGGGACGAACTCCTCTCGAGAAATTCTCCCATTTCCCGACACGGAAGAGGGAATTTCTCCAGGGAGAACAGGGGATGTTCACGCAGCCACATCTCCCCTTCCTCCCATTGCCGAACCCCAAAAACCAAACCCCAGAGCTCAGAGCCCTCCTGGAGCCTCCCAGAGCAGATCCCACAGCCTGGACTGGGCCAAAGCATCCAAAAACTCAGAGAGCAAGAGATAAAATCTGAATTAAATAGGAAAATCCCGCTTTCCCTTCCTATAAAGAAGGAGGGATTTGAAGGGATCGAGGCTGGGGAATTGCTGAGCCCAGGCCGGTTTTCCAGGCAGCGCCCGGAGGTTGGAGCTGCGGATCCGCCTGTTCTGCCGGGGGGTGCTGCTGTCACCCGGGAGCCACCGCAGCGACTCCGCCTTCTGGCTCACCCGGATCCTCAAGCCCTGGCCCATGGTGAACCAGGCCCGCCTGCTCTACATCATCTTCGGGCCCGTGTCCTCCCGCGACGGTGAGAGCCCCGCCCGAGGGGGGCAGAGAGTGGGCAGGAAACTCCCCCAAAAACGCGGTTGTGCTGGAATCACCGAGTCACGGAATGGGGTGGGCTGGAAATGACCTTAAATCTCATCCAGTGCCACCCCTGCCGTGGCAGGGACAGCTCCCGCTGTCCCCAAGTGCTCCAAACCCTGTCCAGTGTGGCCTGGGACACTGCCAGGGATGAGGCTGCTCTGGGAAATCCATCCCAGCCCCTCACCACCCTCACAAGGAGGGATTCCTTCTCAAAATCTCCCCCCGAGCCCATTTTTCCCTCTCTGTGAGGAAGAAAGGGAAGGAATTCCTTCCCCAAACCCCATCTAAACCTGCCCTCTGTCCATCCATGAAGCCATTGCATTGCCTGGGGAAAAAAAAAAAATAAATTGTTCTGCTCCACCAGACCTCACTAACGTAGAGAAAAAAATATAAATTATACACACACACACGTGTAAAAATTAAAACTCAATGAAGAAATTAATGACTCCTCTGCTTGGGGTAGACTTAACTCAAATCCATCTCGAAGCAGCACCCGTTTCCCTACAGGAAAAACACGTTTTCTCACTTAATTATTGTTTTAAGTTCAACTCACTGTTCCCTGCTGAAACGACAGATGGGGAAAAAAAAAATATCACAGAGCCTCGGTGGTGCAACCTGAATTCCTCTGCTGGGAGGCTCAGCTTTGCAAACTCCCCTGTTTAAAAAGAAAAAAAAAATAAAAATCACTTACGAGCAGTTGTGGTTGATATATCACCCAGGACACGTGGTGTGGCAGAAAATGATAGAAGGACCAACAGATGAGAGCAGTCTGAAGGGTTTAGCTGATGCAATTAAGCTGCTGTATGGGACAGAAGCTAGAGAGTGGACAGCAGATGATGTTATCAGTCTTGTGGATGAGCTCTCAGGTGTGTTTTTTGCCTTTCTCGTTAATTCCTGGCATTGTGGATCCTCCAAAGCCGGCTGTGGGCTGCAAAATTCCCTCTCAGTAGCTGTGGCTTCACTGGAAAAGTCAGGCTGGGATGAGAGAAACCCAGCATCCCCTAAATGTGGAAGAAATTTCCCCGTGGAGAAATCCTTTAGGAATATCCACGCAGACCTTGAAAACACAAACCTTGCCTTGAGTTATCCAGTAAGCCTCATCCAAACGTGGGCTTTGCTCAGGCAAAACCCCCTTGAACGATTTTACCGAGAGTTTTGGCTGAGCTTGTGTCACAGAGCTGGTTTGGAGAGCCCTGAGTGTCCCTGGCAGGGATCATTTGTGCATTTTCACTGCTCGGGGCTGACCGAAATCCTCTCCCCCTCGCCCCAAAGTGGTTCCCCAGGAGTGGCTGATGGAGAACAACGCTCGGCTCCTGCTGCTCAGTGGGAACAGCATCTGCTTCACCTTCCTGGCCAGCAAAGCTGTCAATGGCAGGGCTGTGGAGCTGGCCAGGCTCATGGTCTTCATGGCTCTGGTGAGTACAGCTCAAATTCCCCCCCAGATTCGCTGCCTCAGGCTGGGAAAGTTCCCCCAGCTGCTCCCACCCATCCAGGAGCTGGATGCTCTTCCACCTCTCTGCTCCCTGCCCAGCACATCCCTGAGGAGAAGCAGAAGCTTCAGGATCCCCTTTGTGCCAGCAAACACAACCTCTGTGTCCCTGTCACACCCCCTGGTTTTCCAGGCCTTGCCACAACTGATCCAGAACCGAGAATGCCGAGATTTGATCTTTTTTTGCAACATTAAAACCCCGTCGGTTTAATCCTCGCTTTGCCCTCCAGGTGTGTGAGAAGGACCTGTACTGCATGGACTGGGCAGTGAAGATGATGCAGAAGGTCTGCAAGGTCTTCAGCACTGCCTGGGAGAGGAACAGCTTCCTGCAGTGCCTGGAGAACACCTTTGCTCACATGCTCATGGACATGCTGCAGGCGGTGCTGGCTGGTAAGGCTGCTCCTGGGGCAGTTCTGGAACCATCCAGAACACCCTGGCCCTCCCTCCATCCCCAGGCAGGGCAGTCCTGCAGAGCCCGAGGGCTTTGAGGACATAAAATCACAAATTTCCACGATTTCAGGATGGTTTGGGTGGGAAGGGACCTTAAAACCTGTCCAGTGCCACCCCCTGCCGTGGGCAGGGACATTTTCCACCATCCCAGGTGGCTCCAAATCCTGCCCAACCTGGCCTTGGACACTTCCAGGGATCCAGGAGCAGCCACAACTTCTTTGGGCAACAAAAAAAAAACCCCAAGCAAGCCTCATAATTGGGAAGAAATATTTATTTTAAATCACTTCTCATGCTAAGAGATTCCTGATGCCATGGATGGCGAAACCAAGAGCGGTTTAAAACCTGTCCCCCCAAAAAGCTGGGCCCAAAACCCCTTTGGGCTGAGCCTAAACCTGCACCAGCTGCAGCTGCTGCCCTCAGCCCAAGCAGAGAGGGGGGAGATTCACCCCCCTGGGCTGAGCTGGGTGCATTATTTTGGTTTCACCGCTCCTTTCCCGTGGTTTGTGTGCCCTGCCAGGGGAGCGGGATGAGGAGGACAGCAGCTTCCTGAACCTCTTCCACCTGGTGAATGCACAGGCCAACTTCCACAAGGAAATCCTCTACATGGCCATGGGCAGCAGCACCACCACCACCACCTGAGCCCCCTGCAGCCCCTCTCTGCTCCTGCCGGATTCCTCTTCCTTTTCCCTTGAACATTTGCAGAGAAACCTCAGAATCTGTCTGAAATTCTGGGCCCACCCATCCAGGGCCAGCTGAGCGAGCTCGGGGAGGGTTTGGGGAGTGGAATTCCATTCCCTGAGCTCTGCTCCTCCCTTGGGAACGCGGGCTGCATTCTTTTCCCACTGTGTTCGTGTTTGCACACACAGTAAAAACCCCGCGGTTTCCACAGCTGATGTGCAGACACCGACTGAAGCTCAAAACAACCCAAAACATTCTGAGCTCCCGAGTTTGTTTTCTCTTGGGAACCACGGGAGGGATGGGGTTTGAGGAGCTGCATTTTTCCAGCCTGCCAAGGTCTCTGACTCAGGCTCTGTGACAGAAATCCTCCATAATTTGTACATCCAGCTTTAGCTAAAGGTGATTTCTGAAGGCAATCCCAGGGCTCTGATCAAGCGAGGCATCCTTTCCTCTCCACCCCCAGGTTTTTGTAAAGCAAAAGAAACTTCAAACCTCTCCCCCCTGCCCCAGGTAGCGACTGTTGAAATGTTTGAGGGTTTGGCCGCGTTGAAGACACCAATTAAACACATTAAATTACAACACTGCTTCATTAAATGGATAAACGCTCAGAGAAGGGTTCGATTTTCTGCTCCATTGCCTTCCACACAAACCCCCTGTGAGGGCAATAAAAGCTCCCTGTGCTGTTTGCAGCCTCCAGGCTCCTGAAGAGCCGCTTTCCCCACCCGAATATTCCCTTTCCAAACCTCTCAGGCTCCCTCCAGCCCCAGCTTTCCCCACATTTAACTCGGGAATTGCGGGAACAGCTGAATCGGGGCCGGTTTATCTCAGCTGCCCCCACCTGCCCCCATCAGCAGCTCTGAAGTTTGTGTGCCAAAAAAAAAAAAATCCTCGCGGCTTTTGTGGAATCCACGATTCCAGGCAGGATCCGGCGGCTGGTCCGTGCAGGTGCCGGCAGATGGCAGAGGTGAAACCTTTCCCTGCTGGAAAACTCCGGGAACATCCCTTTTTTTTCCCTCTCCTGGCTGCTCAAATTGATTTTTTTTTTTTTTTTAAGGGCCGTTGTGCCGTGCGTGATTTCTGAAGGGATAAAAATCCCAGCCTCTGGTTCCCACTCAGGGAACCGAGCCCGTCCGGACTGAAATTTTGAGGAGAAAACGCCCTCGATGTGAGAATAACGCGGGCAGGAATCTCCAGAACAGATCCTTTTCTCTCCCTTTTATCGTCGGGAATCGCTCCCGGTCGAGAATCGCGACGGGAGCAGCGGAAGGGAGCAGAGCCCGGCCCTTTGTGTGTCCCTGCCCCGCCTGTCCCGGGTCAATCCCGGCCCCGGGGCCCAGAAATTCCAGCCGGGCACAAGGAGAGCCTTGATGAGAGCTCAGCCAGGGGAAAAGGAGCTCTTTGATTCCTCGGAGCAGCCGGCGGGGCTGGAATGTCAGCACGGCAGCTCCTCGTGAATTATTGATGGCTTTATTAATTGTCATTAACTCCCAGCGGCTCGGCTCGGGTTGGGAGGGACATTAAAGCCCATCCAGTGCCACCCCCTGCCAGGGGACACCTCCCACTGTCCCAGCTTGCTCCAAGCCCGCTCCAGCCTGCCCTTGGGACATCCCTGGGGGCAGTTTTTGCCACATTTCCATCATCAGGACTTTCCTTGGTGCTTCACTGCCCAGCTTGGGGCAAACTGGGAAATGACCCCAGCCCTGCACCCTCTTTTCCCAAAAAATCCCCCTTGGATCAGCTCAACCCCCGACAGGCTGCAGGTGCAGACGAGCTGGGATGGGGGTAATTGAGAAAAAAGGGGGATTTTCCTTTTGCTGCCAAATTTTAACTGCTGCACCGGAGAGTGGGTGAAACCCAGGGCCGGGAGCAAATCCCCCCGTGCCAGGGCTGGATGGTGGCTGCAGCCCGAGGTGTGGAGGGGACGCTGTCCCTGCCCTCTCCTGCCCTGGTTCCCTTTTTTCCCACCCCTCCTCAGCTCCCAGCACGGAGCTGGCGGGTTTGGGGCCGGCAGGGAGGGATTGCTCAGCAGAGCTGGCAGCTCTGGCAGGGCTGGAGAGGGAAGGATCGCTCCTGGACTCACACTCAGCCCAGTTTCCATTCTCTGTCAGGGCTGGCAGTCAGAGGGAAGGATCCTTCCTGGTCCCACACATGGCTCTGTCAGGGCTGGAGAGGGAAGGATCATTCCTGGTCCCACACTCAACTCAGTTTCCATTCCATGGCTCTGTCAGGCTGGCAGTCAGAGGGAAGGATCGTTCCTGATCCCACACACATCTCTGTCAGGGCTGGAGAGGGAAGGATCATTCCTGATCTCACATTCAGCTCAGTTTCCATTCCAGGCCCGGAGGTCAGAGGGAAGGATCATTCCTGTCCCACACACGGCTCTGTCAGCCCTGGCAGTCAGTTCCTGTCCCACACTCTGTTTCCATTCCATTCTCTGTCAGGGCTGGGAGTGAGGAATGGATCATTCCTGGTCCCACGCTCCGTTTCCATTCCTCACATTCCTCTTTCCTCGCTCTCCCCTCCTGGCCGCAGCTCCTCACCCGGCCTGAAGGAGGGGAGGTGGCTGAGAGCCCGATTCGTGCAGAAATTCCTCCGGGATCATTTCAGGCTCCCCATTCCCGGCTAAATTTGGCGTTTCCTCCCCTCCGGGGCTCAGCGGGAGGGATCGCCCTGACCCCAGGAATTCAGAGTGAATTCCCCAGCTTGGAATTTCTCTCAGGAATTTTACTGACAGGAAATCGCAGCGTCAAACATTCAACACTGACCACATCCAGCATTCCCAGCCTCTGAAATCCCTCTTTTGCCCTCTTTCCCCCCTCCTTTTTCCCTTCTGGTGCCCCAAAAAGGACAAGAAAAATCCTCCTGATGCCCCAAACACCTCCCCAAGCATCTCCAAGCGAGGGAAAAACGAAGCTCTGGAATGTTCTTTCCGTCCCACAGAAATTTCCATCGTGTTTAAAATGTTCCTTTTCCCACCCAAGGACTCCTGGAGCGTCCCCAAACACCGGAGAGGGACCCGGGTGGGGGCTGGGGATACTCGGGGACCCTCCAAATGGGACGGGGAGGGACAGGGATCCCTCCCCAGGGACAGAGACCCCTCCCCAGGGACAGGGACCCTTCCCCGGGGGCTGCTGCTCGTGCTGGGGTGACACAGAGCCGGGATTTCCCATCTCTCAGCATTCCCGGGGTGCCCCGGATCCCTCCTCACTCTGGGAATTTGTCCCTGTCCCCGTCCCTGTCCCTGTCCCGTGTCCCCGTCCCCGTCCCTGTCCCTGTCCCCGTCTCTGTCCCGTGTCCCCGTCCCTGTCCCCCCCGTGCAGTGACACCCGCAGCCGTCTTCCCTCTCCTCGTTCCTCTTTATTCCGCTCCCTGCAGGTCCCTGATCAAAAATAAAAGGAATTTCCTAAAATCGAGCCCGGACGGGCTGAGGGGACAGGGCACAAAGGGGGGGACAGGACCCTGCACATCCCCCTGGGGACACCGCCAGCGTCACCGGGAGCGTCCCAGGTCCTGACAGGGGGAAGGACACAGGTCCTGACAGCAGCATTAGCTGGGTCCTGACAGGGGGAAGGACGCAGGTCCTGAAAGGGGAAGGACACGGGTCCTGAAAAGGGAAGGAGACGGATCCTGACAGAGGGAATAACACAGGTCCTGACAGGGACGTGGGTGCTGACAGGTCGATCAGCCGGGTCCCAGCAGCGGGAAGGACACAGGTCCTGGCAGAGGAAGGACACAGGTCCTGACAGGGGGATTGGTCGGGTCCTGACAGGGGGATTAGCCGGGTCCCAGCAGCGGGAGAGCCCCTCGGAGCCCCCTTCCGTGTCCCCCCATTCCCGTCCCCGGCTCCGCTCCGGGCTCGCAGAGGTTAACGCTGTTCCAGAAGGCTCCGAGGGAAACGCACCGGGCCGAGGCTGCGGGAGAGAAGAGAAAGGAAAGATCGCTGTGAGCCGGGCGCGGAGCTGCGGGAGCCGCGGGGATGGAGCAGCTCCGTGCG
>VZSR01003524.1:5174635-5194153 GCA_013398615.1 Brachypodius melanocephalos | reverse complement strand
CCTTCTGCTAGCCGAAGCAGAAAGCCCACTTCACTTTACCTGTGCCAACTCTTCTCCAGCCAGACTGCCTCATCATCAGACAAAAACTCATTTTTCCCCAGAATTCTGAGCTTGCAGCAAAATAGAGCCTAAGGAGATACCAGGAAAGCACGGCAGGCCAGAAATGCTGCAGGTAGTCCTAAAAACCGAAAAGCTAGGGCTGGTTGCTTTTATATATTTAAGGCACTTAAAGGAACAGCTGCATTTTTCACAACTACTGAGCATAGCAGGAGCTCTGCAGAACTGGATTCCTTATTATTGGGTGGCTTCAATCTAATATTTGGCCTCAATTTAAGTTGTAATTTCTCTCTCTCTCTTTTTTTTTTTTTCTTTTTTTTTTTTTTTTTTTTTTTTTTAATTCAACAGCAAGTCATAAAACAGCGCACCATCAAAATGATGGTGCACCCTCTTCAGTGGTGTCTTTCACCAAGTCTGAAGCTGGGCTGCTAATGCAGATGTTCCTAAAGAGAAAGCAAACCAGGATACCCAGGAGTTTCTCCTCTTTTATTTAGCGTGTCAGCTTACTGAGCAAACACTTCCATCTAGTGGCCTGCTCTACACGTGCTGGGATGCTGTATGTCCTTGGGAGTAACAGGTCATCAGAACTTTCTGCAGAGGAAAAACAATAATCTTACAGATTAATCAGATTATTTTTAGCTGGTGAGAGGGGCTGGATTGTATCAAGCCACTTAGCTTTCCCCTCCGAAGCATAGGGCTGATTATCATGTAATGCTGTGCAGCTGCTACGAGTAGCATGCACATTATAGGAGTAATCAGTAGTAAATTACTTCTGAGACAATACTTGGTTGCATGTAAATGATTACTTTGGGCAGTCATTTGGAACAGATGAGTTTTGCAAAGTTTAAACAATCCTAGAGGGAGATTCTGCTCTCCTTAAGGGGAAAAACTGCACTGCTGAACAGCCAACACAGTGGAGTGCATGTACACAGGTTCATCCAAGTGCTGCTCCTGCTCTGCTCCTGGCCCTCATGCTCTCTGGGATAAATTGATTAAGCTCTTTGCCTGCTTTCTCTACCTGAACCTTGCATACAGTATTCTGTGGGGTGTCTGGGAGCTACCTACTGTGTTACTAGCTGGCATAAATAATAATGCCAGCACAGACTTCACTTTAGGATAACTTTTGTGCTGGCTCTCTGATGCCTCACATGGATCTTGGCATTAAAGGACTTGTAGGGGATATTAAGGGAGAGGGGTGCCATCAGGCACCCTCTGTCTCAAAGCATACATAAACAGGTCTGAGACCAGAGCTGGGAGACATTGATTTTTTTGCCTTTAGAGCTTAGTTTTATTTTTATGACAGCACTGGAATATTATCTTAGCGATGACAGCCAAAATCACCTGAAAAATGTCTAGAAATACCCACCTACCAAATGCATGTGTTTCCCAGACCTTCTCATAACCAGCACCAATGTTTCTTTACATTACTACGTGGATCTCAACAGCAGCTGAATTCCCCATGTGACGCCAATCCCCTGGACCACTGCCTCCTCTGCAGTCAGAAGCAAGAAAATTAAAGCCCCAAAAGAAAGTACACACCAGACAAATACATCTTGGTCTACACAACAGGTACGCAGAGAGGGAACAGAGGTGTCAGTGGACACCCACAGCACAGTCAAGGACAGCAGTGTGTCTCCTGAAGATTCTATCCAATGCCTTATTTGTTAGGTTGTTCTTTCTCCTTCAAGCATTTCACTGTGGGATAAAACCTTCAGGCAGCTATAAGAAGAAATTTTACTATTATTCTTCCTTTCAGGACAGAATAGTTCTGCTTAATACATTTTTAAAGACTATATTCATCTAGGAAGACTACTAATAATTAAGAAGAAAACAATATTATTACGGAAATTAAGGCACCTCTGGGTCTCTGAGAACATAGTATTTCCTGATGACTTACTGGCATCCCTTCTAGCTTCCAGACAAACAGTGTGGAGAACAGGAGACATTTGTACCCCAGAGGGATCACTCTGTTTAGTCCAGGTCAATGCACAGGGCTGATGCTCTGTAATTAAAGACAAGCTGTCAAATGGTTTTTCACAAATTTTCAGTCTTTCTTTCCTGTTTGCATTAAGGCAGTGAGAGAACCTTCCTCCCTCCTTGCCCTGTCACTACAGGGTCACTAAAAAGGTGCTGGCTGTGATGGACCAGCAGGAATCACACCTGCTCTCCCATCATGAGGCTGCAAGAAATTCCAGGCCTCTGCAGACTTCAACATGCAGGACTGCATTATCAGACGTAGTAGTAGAAGTGAATATCTTGCTGGACATCATGTTTTGAACATATTCTGGAAATGTTAAATGGCCTGTACTGGACCTGAGAAACAGAAGACTTGTCCTTGTCTGTGCATTTTACAAGAACCACTGGCACAGTTAGGGTTACACACAGTTCCACATGCACATACTCCAGCATATGTGAATATTCCTCCAACAGTTCCCTGGGGGACCCTACCCATCTGGAGATGTCTGTGCTGGAGGGATCACTGCCCAGCACACAGACTTTGGCTGGTTTGGACACCAGTAGCTATAGAGCCTTGGCAACATCCAAGCTTCCTGGGGCCTCCCTGGAGAGTACTTAGAGCTGGTTTCCCTTTCATTGAGAGCCAAAGTGGTCGCTGGACATGCTGGGAGCTGCTAGTGACAGAAGAAGGTCATAGCTGCTTTGATGCCCATAAGTGGAGGTTAAATACAGAGAATGGAGCAACACCATTAGAAGAAATGGCTTACTTCTCTGAAATTCTTAAAATCAGATCATTTTCTTTGGACTAAGGAGTACTCCTCTGAGTACTCATTTGGGAAGGAAAAAAGCCTGCTCCTTCTCCCAGTGAAGAACCACTGATGAACCAGTATCACAGTGTCCACAGGGGTTGTGGGTACAAACAAACACTTCTTCTTCCCCTCTTACTTTCACATGAACTGATTCCCTCTCCTTTAAAACAGTGGTGGGATGACCAATATGTCTGTGGTAGAGCGGCTGCCAGAAATTAAATTACTACTCATCAGCTGAGCTGCCGTAGCAGATTGGACTCAGGTATTCATTGCTCAGTCCAGAAAGGAAATAAAATTTCTTGTCCTGGGTGATCTCCATAAAGTCATTGAGCTACACAATGAGCTACAGACTAAGCTACAGCTCACTTGCCCGTGCTCCCAGAGTTTGCATGGATAAACTCTTTCAGCCTTTTCACCCATCTCTGCACCTACAGAAACTTTTCCTGGAGTTTGCTCTACATGGACAGCTACAAATAAGTTTAACAAGTTTTAGATTAAGCTTTACCAGTGGTTCCTTCCTCTCTAAGAAATGAAAAGAAGGACAGGTGTGTAAGGTGTGCCAAGTTTTAGACTTTCCTGCCTTCCAACGTCTTCATTAAATACCTGAGTGTCCTCAGCTCAGACTGGGAGGAGTTACTGAGTCCAGTTTCAGCTCAGGCTTGTTTTCCTGTGAGCAAGTAAGAGTTAATGCTACAATACCCCTTCTCTGAAGAGCACTGTGTGCTGGGGGGTGCTTCATGAGTGGCTTCAGTGCCACTCTCAGTGCTGCTTCATTTATTTGCTATCAGAAAGACAGAGAAACAAATTGTGTGTCAG
Source organism: Brachypodius melanocephalos (assembly GCA_013398615.1). Lineage (NCBI taxonomy): Eukaryota > Metazoa > Chordata > Aves > Passeriformes > Pycnonotidae > Brachypodius > Brachypodius melanocephalos. The sequence goes on along the minus strand of VZSR01003524.1, from coordinate 5,190,515 downwards.
TGCCTACCTATTCTTTAGGGTTCATCCCAGAGAGAGAAATCAATGACTCGATCTCTTCTTGAAGCATCTACATTAAAACATGGGGAGTGAAGCCTGACATTTTGTGTGTGTGTGTGCGTGCGTGTCCACGCATGGTTCAGCATTGCCATTCATCTTCACTCTCCAAATCAATAATTATCTGGAGTTCCCCAGGAGGGAAATGCACTCTCCTCTCATAAGCTTGGAGTAATGACTAGGAAGCAGTGGTGTGTAACAGGATCCCCAGTGCTAAGCTTTCCCTGATAACCACATACACTAATAAAATAATAAAATAACCCTAAGTTGGTTCCAGTCCTTAACATTTCCTTATTACTATTTCATGGGGCCTGTGTTGGGAAGAGAGGCATCACTTCCCTGCAAACTAATATCCAAATGGAAGTCGTGCTTAGCATCTTACATGGGTCCTCATAGATTTGAGTGAGTTCCCTGTGTCTTCCATCTCATTGACCTGACAGGATGATCACTCCCTGCTACTGCACCAGCTGTGTCCCTTGTCAACAGCCCAGGAGGAAATATTCTGCACTGATGTGTTTCCTTCCTAATTTCTTGGTCTATAACTTTCTTTTACTCTTCTTCCTTATCTAACTCTGACCACTTTTGGAACCAAAGATCAGTAACCCTTGAGATTTTTCCTATGCATGCAAGATCCATTCTTTATCAGAAGGCCAGAGAAAAAGTTGAAGGAGGTTAACATGAAAAATCCATGAGAACTTTGCAACAAAAATTTCTTGAATTTGGGATGAGATGGTACCATGCTGAAAACATACCTAAAAAAGAATCAGCTACTAAATGTTGCAGTTTATAATCAAAAATGTACAATATTGTAATGGTTCATCCCTCTTTCCCCTGACACCCCCCATCCCCACCCCCTGGTGGCATCACCCTATCTTGGAAGGGTGCCAAGGTGCCACCTTCACCCATTGTGGTGACCCGGGACCACTCTCCCTACCTTTCCCATTGGATCAAGACCCCCTGGTTCAGGTTACACCCGAACTGAGATAAGGGCTGGACCTAAGTCCAGATTCTCATTCTGCTTCCTGCCTTCCACCTCCAGGGAATAAACACCTTCCTAGACCACAGCAGAATCCATCTCTTCATTGCCAAGTCCCTGACCACACGGCAGCCATAGGGATTGAAACCACGAACTATCTAGTGAGCAAGGGCTGAGGAACCTCTGCTAGCAAAAGCAGAGAGCCCACGTCACTTTATCTAAAATATGGTTTACATCCAGCCCAGCCTGGCATGGGCAGTCCTTTTCCATAACTCCTTGTTCTGTGTGTTTGTGCTGACTGATCTTTGTGCTCACATAAATGGAGAGAGCAGGAGCTTGTGTATTTACTCTATGATATTACCAATATTTTTGATTATGAACTCTTCTCTGTACATAAGTCTGCTTGCCTTCTTACAGAAGTTATAGCTATTCATGCCAATTTTTAGTTATATATTAAAATATGTTTGTCTCTCACCCAGGGGACCTTGACATTGGTTAAAATTGCAGCCTACGCACATGAGAACAGCTCCAGAGAGTAAAAGACAAGCACTCATCATGTGGTCCAATAGGCTGTGGATTCTTGCGCCTACTTGCATAGGCATTTGTTCTAGCCAGACCCTGCCTGGGTATGATAACAGCAGCAGAAGCCCAGACAAAGACAAGGGTTAAGAAGCAGGCAGAAGCAGAGAAGAGACTGTAGAGAAGGCAGAGGAAAAGAAGGGACAGCAGAAAGAAAAAGAAGACAAAGAATATATTCATGTGTACCTGCTGTCATGTACAGACCACAAAACTCCCTGCCAAGAAACAGTCACCTCCATTTTGCCTGCCAGGAGACTCAGCATCCAAGGGGGAAACATTTGTTCAGCATTCCTCCCCAGGCAGGAGGCAGAGCTGCCAGACATAGTATCACCTCCTGTGTCCCAACAGCCCAGCCACAGCAATGAGGAAATCCTCAGCTTTTGCCATCCACAGCTGGGATTCACTTCCCAGGAGCATGGCTCCACCAGAGACCCCAGCTCTGATCCCAAAAGCCCCCACAGTGAAGAACAGGACCATGGTATGGAGCAGAAGAAAGGCATTGTGTAGTGGTGCTGGGAGGAAATTGGGTCCAGTGCTCAGGAAATCAGTGCAACATTCCTGACTGTTTGTAATGACACCAGGGAGGCTGAGGGACAGCTTCTGAATATGGCAAGTGGCAGGTAGTGAGAGAAGCCAGCTTTGTCCTGCCTGTGCTGCTTTGGCTACAGCTCTCCACTACAAAGGTTAATTTTCCATAACTCCTGAAGTAGCAGGGAACTTCCTGGGCTGACAGAAATCTTGTGTTGAGCTAATATTTTAAAAGGGTAAAGGAGACGACCCAGGTTATTATAGGCCTGTCAAGCTGACATTGATCCCAGGTAAAATAATGGAGCAGCTAATAGGGGAAATATAATTCATGACCATCAGCAGGGATTTATGGAAAACAGACCCTGTCAAATGAATTTAATATCTTTCTTTGCTGTGATTACAGGTTTACTTGATGAAGTCAGTGGTGTTGATTGCAAAAAAAAAAAAAAAAAAGATTTTCCAAAGCATTCAACTTGGGCCACACACTACCTGGACTTAAATCCTAGAACAATACAAAGCCAACAGAGTATGTAGTAAATGAATTAAAGTGACTGACTCTGAAAATATGATAGAAACCAGAAAGCTGTCATCATGGCAATTGTCTTATGGATTTGGTCCCACAAGGTGAGGTGGGTTTCATGATGGTATTTTATGTTCATATCTGTGATCTACTGAAATCTGTAACTAAAATCTGTTGTACTAAGATTGGAAGGCTAAAAAATTGTGAGGAGACATCACTGATATAAACAACTTTGTAATTTCCTGGTGATCTTGGAGGAACAAGTGAGGTAGAACTATATGTGTTTCAGTTGAGTCCAGCATGAAGTGAGCATATCTAAGAACAGAAAATGTAGGTGGTACCTACAGGACAGGGAATAGACAGGAATGCCTTCAAAAATGAATTGTGAACCCAAATAGTCATGCATAAATATCCAGTCAACAAAAGGTCTGGTAGAGCACCTGATCAGGGCCACCTCTGAGGCCAGTAATAAGATAATTTCACTTTTTCTTTGAAACTTGCAACTATATTAGGGACCCAGACTGCTCAGTTCAAGAAACAGTTTGATGAGGTGGAGATGCTCCAGAGAAGATCCAGGACAGTATTCCTGGGATTTGCAAACCTACCTTTCTGGGCATGACTCCAAGGGCCAAACTGCTCAGTTTAGCAGGGTGATGGCTGTAGAGGTGATCTGACCATCACCTTTTGACATCCAACAGAGAAGAAAACATCAATAGCAAAAGTACCATTGATTTTGGTGGGGTAGCTGCTTGCTGAGTGATACCTGCTCTGAAGCTGGTCCTTGATGAATAACTCTACTCTCAGTATTTATCTCCTGTAACTGTAAGTAAGGAACATTACTTGTCTGCTTGTCAGGACATTGCAACAACAACAGAGATAACTGCTGAAAATAATAACTGCCTCAGTGCCAGCTCACTATAAAGCTCAATACATTTTATTATTGAGTCTGCTCAGCACTGAGCAGACTGCAAAGTCCCTCTTTTTGCCCCAGATGGCTTCCTTTGCCTCAGAGGCCCCAGGGAAGGTTCAAAATAGCCAGAGAGGCTCTCAAAAACCTTCCTGCTGGGAACACCAATGTGCACCATTGCACTGCCTAAGTGCACATCCTGTACTGTGGTTTCAGCCATGATACCAAGTTGAGATAGTACAGATGGCTGTGCACTATTAATTGATTGCTAACAGTAATAAATGGCTCCATAGTGTGGACTTGTAGTCTTATAAATAAAGTCGCTGGCATTTGTATTGGCAGTAGGCAGCATGTGGAAATGTTCTGGAGAGAGGTGAGCTCCCAGTCCCTGTGGAATGCAAGCTGCCACCCTGCATCTTGGCCAAGCAACTATTTAGTTTGTATTTCAATTAGAAAAAAGCTCATCAGATCCCTTGGGGGGAAAAAGAAATTAAAAATAAGGCTGGCCTCTAAGCCCACTCTGGGGGCTAAGTTTTCTTATTTGCTTAACATTTCCCAAGTCCAGAAATAGAAAGAGTGGCTGACTAATAGACTTAAGATCTCTGAGGTGAAATGATGCTACTGACTGAAGAATATGCATTAGCTGGCATCAGCACAGCCAGAAAATAAAAGGAGAAATCCACTTAGAGCTGCTTCTCCTGTAAGATAAGCCCCAGGTTCACAGAGTGAGATGCCTCCTCCCTGCTGCAGCAGTGAATTAAGTTTGTCATTTGTTATTGTGTCTTGGCAGCGTGCAAAATAGCAGCCCGGGGCTGTAATCTCCACTTATCTGAGTCTGCACAGTAATTGCTGGCAGCCATGGAAACCAAACTTCCCACAGTCATTTATAAACTTGACCCTCCTTGCTTCCTTATTGCTGTATTCAGCGAAGCCCTTGATGGGGGTAAATGAAGAGAGAGGAAATCGTAAACTGCAAGAAAATCCAAACGTTTGGCGGTGGAGCACAGAGAACTGGCCAAGAGCTCATGGAGGAGTGGGAGCCCTTCCAATGTCACCGCCGGCTTTGCAGCAGGCTCCTGGAGAAGAGGGTGCAGCAGTGCCATCTGCTGTGATAAGCTCCAGCTAATGACTAACGGGCCTTTATCTGCATCACATGGGATGTGAGGATGTCTCCTGCCTCCAAATCCCACAACCAGCTTCCCAGGGAGCCTTGGCCCTGCCACATGGCTTGCCTTCTGCCTGAGACATCCCAGCTCTAGACTGGGGATGGCCTGTTTCACAGGATCATGATGAAGGTGAAATGATGAAGGTCTCTCAGTAGATCAAAGATTTGGACCACAGAATGCCAAAGAACTCATGCTTCTATTTTCCTCAAGGGTACAACAAAGATTCTAAAAATGTTTCCAGCCCAGCTGAAGATGGAGAACCTTGCCTAGTTGACATCCTGATGGGAAACTAGATCAACCACCAAATATTCACTACATGCACAGCCTTTGGATGGCTGAAGTCAGGTGAGACCTCTAGCGTCACTGTTAATTACACAACTTTGTGGCCATCTGAAAACCTGATAAGCTTGTCACTTCTGTGAAACACCTCTTGCAGCAACAAAAAACAAAACAAATCATTGAGTGGACTTTCAAAAATGGCTAGATTTTATCTAGTTTAATTATTCAAGGATCCTCAACTGTCACACTTCAGGAACAGCAATGGCTGAATATTGACAGGAGTTCCAACACTACTGAAAAATACATCATTGATTTTTAGGACCATCAGATTACACCACCTGACAAATAGCTACTTCTCATTCCTACAATCTACTTGTAAGGGTTTCTTTTCTTTCCCCAATACCTTTTCTATGTCAATATTATTTGATCTAAAGCCCAGTCCAAAAGGATGACTTTTTCTTCTTAACACGCCACACCAGGTTATGATATCCTGTCAAAACGTGTTAAGCCAGGCTCAGGTGTGTTAAAAAGTGACACATCTATAACAGCTGCAGTATTCAAAGATGGTCTTTTCTGGCCTGGTGAACTAAGAAGTATACCACGTCATTTAATTTTTTTCCTTTGAGAACAGCAAAGCTAATTAAGATATGTTTATCTTGGTCATTTTGTTTGGTTTTTTTTTTTTTTTTTTCTGAAAGACAGACCTCTGTAACTATTTGGACCTTATCTAAAAGGAAAAGAATATGCTTTGGTGTCATTATTTACCCAAGAGCTGTGTGGTAGCCATAAAGTTTGGTTCTAGGGTTAATTTTTCTTGTGTTCAGATTTGTTTTGAGCCAAGGTTTTCCACCTGAAAGAGTGTCACACCTCTTAGAAGGATTTCTTCTCTTCCTTCCTTTTTAAGTACTGCTTGATACAACATGTTTCTCCTGGTCGTAGGAAAGAATAGCAGCTGCAGAACACTCCTTTTTCCTTTCCTAAATCCTTGTAGCCATTTCATCTATATCTTTCTGCAACATCCTTATTTAAATTTCCCATCCCTCTGCATTGTTAAAAAGCCTGCATGGAGCTTGTAGGAGATTTGCACCTCTGTGCTGTACCTCATAGACTGGAAATGTTGCAAGAGAGGAGTTCAAGCAGCAGAATTTGCTGTGCCCAGCTGCATCTGCTCAAATTTGGCCTATTAAAATCACTTGAATATCAACTTTTACCATCTATGCTTTCCTCTGTAGCTTGATAGCAGCTGGTTACTAAACTTAGTAATGAGAAATGGTGCACAGAGGCATCTGGAAAAAATAGGTGATTGTGATAATAAGTGCATCATAATGATAATAAGTACATCATAATAAGGGCATGAAAGGTTGGGCTTAAGCATGGAGAGAAATCTATTTCATGTTTTCAGCATCCAGCCTTAACATGCTGAGTGTATCTTTGGCATGATTTGTTTTAAAAAGAGACAAAGATCTAATTAGGTAAGTCCACTACCCCTAAATCTCTGGGTAGTTTAGAGTCTGCACATAAGTTAACCTGCTCTAAAGCTGCACATGTGCACCAGAAGTGCTTTCATAGCTGGAAGTCTTTAGGGAGGCCAATGGGACAGCGTGTGAGCAAGCTCATCAAGTCAAGAAACATACTAACAGCAACTTTCTCACAGGTTTCAGACCCACCCAGACCTCTCTGCCCAGGATGAGGTCCTTTGAATCAGCCCTTTGAATCAGCTCCACTTCATGTGGTCACCAACTCCTTATCTGCAACACTGCCCACAGCCTGGGTAGGCATCACCACGTGGGATTTGCCCTAACAAATTTACCAGGGTTTCGGGTGCAACATTGAACAAAACAGAATAAAACTACAGCTTTCTCAGCACCCACTTAATTCAGCTGTTGTGATTTCTGTGTATTGACTTGACCTAAATTATTTAACAAGTGATGTTTATTAGAAGGAGCAGCACATATGCTTGCCTTGCTCTTATTCTTCTCCAGGCATCTGTCTACAGCAGCAGTTTGGGGGGGGAAGGGGAGGAAAGAAGGGAAAGAAAGCTGCTGATTTTTGTTTGGGGTTGTTTCGTTCAGGCTGAAAAATTCTCTGGTGACTACAAAAGACGTGTTATGGGTGAGGTGGAAAAAAGCCCACTGAAATGTCCCATTTGCTGCAGGGTGTGGGATCTAGGCAGACAGCATTGACTCATTCTTCTCCCCTTCCCAGCCAGGCCCATGAAGGTGCCGTTTCCTGGCTTTGCCAGTTCACCCCATTGCGGGGAGCTACAGCTGCACTGGTGCTCTGAGGTACAAAGGCTGGGTACAGTGGGAGGGGGCTGCTCAGAGAGAAAGGCAGCAATATTCTCTTCAGACGAGAGGGGAGGAGCTGGGGGTCAGCACCAGTGTGATACGGTCTCAGGTCTGATAATCTGGAAGAACATTGTCAGCCTCACAGCATCAGGCACAGACTCTCACAACCACAGAGAGCAAGTAAGCAATATGAAGTCCTGAAATTTTCTCCCAAAACTCTTCTAGTGATACTTCCACCCATCCTTTATCCCAGCATCTAGCTATGGCAGGATCCTTGTACACTGGGCATAGCATAGTGTTTGTTAATTTTACTCTCCTTGGAGGATTAGATACTTTACTGCCAGTCTTTATGCCATCAACTCCTCTACCCCAAACCAGTGTCTGGGATTTGATTTTTAAAAGCTGTTTCTGGGTGCACACAGCACTCTAGTGGCAATGCCTCCATGAAGTTTTGAATGTGTACTGCTTCTGAAGTCCATCTGTTCTCCTCAGAGGAGCTGGGCTCCACTGCTGTTCATCCCAAAGGATCAGGAGAAATGAAGGAAGGTGTGATGACTCGTCTGGACCCATTCTTCAGCAGGAGGTAGGAAAGATGCAAAGAAGTGAGAAACTGCTAGTTCTGCTTCCTCCAAAATCTAACTACACATGGCAAATTGGGCAGGCAGAGCATGGATTGTTACATCCTGTAGGACAAAGAGGATTAACAGCTCTGGTGCTAGCCAAACACAGAATTATAAAAAACAGGGAAGGAAGGCCTCAAACAACATCTTGTCCACCCCAATTCTACAAGGCACCATCTGCTGTTTACCTAGTCAGCTCTTAAAAGCCTCCCACGATGGAGATGTCACTGCCTTTCCAGGCAACTTTCTCCACTGCTTTTTCTGCTGTTGCTGCCAGGAAGTTTTGTTCTCATGTCAAACTTATCCCATTACTTTCTACAATGTAAGGCCATTATAACTTACCCTCACCAAAATAGGAAGGGAAAATAAAAAGTATTCTGTTCTTACTGTGGCTTTTTGTGTTTTTAGAAACCGTTGCCATCTCTGTCTTCAGTCACCTCTCAGTTAAGCCTAGTTCTTTCACTCCTTCCCCCTCCAACATGTTTTCCACCATCTATGCTCTCTATCTGTATGTCACCAGTTGGCTCAGAACTCTCTTGAAGTGTAGTGATAGCATGTCCAACAGAGGACTCAGTCTTCCAAGTGGTGGTGGTCCTCCCTGAACCATAAACGATTTTTCAGGGTCACTTTTTCCATAAGGCATGTCAAATGCTGCCTTCCAGATGTGTATAGAACCCTTTCCAGCTCACCCTCAGCTGCAGATTTAACAATCCCCTAGCCCATCCACCAAGCTGCTTTAATGAAACCATGGTCTTATAGAGCACCCACTCAATAAATCTTTACAGTCTGACAGCAAGTCATTGAAAACTTATCTCTAGATCTGTTTATCCTTCTTCCATTGGACTATTCTCTAGTTTGTAGTTGCATGTCTATAGCAGACTGACATCCTTCTGTTGCCCAGTTTGTACAGTCAAAGCATCAGCAGTGTAATAGTATGAACTACTCTTTCCAAGAGGGTCATGCTGGGTGCAGCCTCCAAAGAGGTGGATTTTTCCCTTGCAGGAGCTCCCAGCACAGCAATATGACTGCAGATGGCTGAGCTCCACTTCTGGCAACTGCAGTAAATGAAAGACCAGGCTCCATAGTGTGTTTAGGAAGGGAAAGCTTTCTGGAGCCATTAAGTCACTAACGTCCGTGTAGTCAGACCTGAAAGAAAGGTGCTAAACTGATGGATGTACTTGTCATATTTATGGTTTGTAGCAGTGTGATGAATGTACTTTGTGGTTTATAATGTGATGCTCATTTAACTTCCTTAATTCTCCTAAATCCGGCTGATTTATAGAAGCCAGTGTTACCATTGCATTTCAGTGGGATGACAGGGATAATATTAGAGCACAGAGGTTTGTCAATTAGTCTTGTATGACAAAGCCAGACTCCAAATGGCTGCCTCTGATTGGGAAGATTTAACCCTGGAGAAAATGGATGCATTTTGAAGATATCTCTGGTGCGGGAGTGACCCACTGATTTATGTCCTTACCCAGCATTTTGTGGAAGCCCTAATTTATGAGGCTACAGCTCCAGCTGCCTCAGTGAGTCAATTCACAGAGGTGTGTTCCAGCACACAGCACATCTCTGGCTGCAGCTGGCCAGCACAGCAGATGTCAGGTACCACTGCCCAGCTGTAACAGAACACCCCAGAGCCACCCCTTCCCTATCTTTCACATGATGGCTAATGGTCTGGAGTACATTTGTTTTTACTACCCATGGAGAAGCACTTGATTTTCAGAGGTTCAGCATGCACCAGAAAGGGTGGGTGCAAGATCTCTAATCATGTGAGTCAGGCAGGCATATACTACTGCTGAGAGCTTTGATCTATCACACCTAACACATATCAGTGTCCATGTTTTCAACCTCTGCTCTGCCATGGACTCTCTGCTGACCTTTTTAGCAAGTCTCTTCCTCCATCAGCCTCATCTTTCCCTCCCACTTTAAAGCTAATGAAGTACTTAGCTCACGCATGTAATTAGCACTCGAGCAGCACTCTAAAACCACCAGGCACATGTGTGTTTTAAGCTTTTTCACCCCAAGAAGGAAAATGACTATGTGTAACACAGAATCACCTCATACTATTTTTGGGAAGATCTTACATGTTCATTTAGCTTAAAATGCTTTGCCAGGCTACCGGAAATGCAGTTAGTTATCAAACTAAATATACCAAAACATCTGAGGCGAAGGCAAGAATTTAGAAAAATAAAAATCTATGTAGACAGAGAAGCCAAGATAACCCATTTAAATCAGTCAACACACCTAATTTTTTTCATTTGCTGCCTTGGACCCTCTGGATTTTGTTTACCCCTGCAGAATTTTGTGACAGCTGCCCCTTGGGAGTGCATTGCACACTGAATTTTGTCCCTGGGACAGAGACATTTCAAGCAGCTGGATGGTGTGAGAAACAAAAGGTTAGATGCACAGATTTCTGGTGTGGACAAGGGCATGGAGGTCAGGATGACAAGTGGGGACAGCCTTGTTTTGGGAGGGGAGGAGCAGACCTAGCCGGAGGTGCAGAGGTGCCTGCTGACAGGGATTCCAGGGGCAGAGCTGGAACAGGGCTGGTAACATAGAGTTGTGGTTGGGTTTGGGGAGGAACCTCATCTGTTGGCTCAAACAAAACCAAACCCTCATGACCTAGGATGCTTTTGAAGGCTGCTAAGAGCACCTCAGTTCCAGCACCTCCTGAGATAGCACCAGAAAAATGCCTCCCTCCCATGGAAAATGGTCACAGTAAACCATATGTAACAGTGATGTGGTAGTCAGGCTCTATCACCAGAAAGGCCACAGACAGTCTATATATTGCTCTGAAGTAATCTCCTGCTGGTTAGTTCTTACAGCTATTTTTAGGCTGAGGCACTTTAGGTCTTCAACTTTCCCCCTTTTTTTTTCCACCATCAAATGGCCATGAACTCTCTCACAGTTAACAGAAATTTGTATCCTTCAGCAGTAATAGATCCATCAGGACTAAGCTGAAGTAACTGAATGTAGAAATGCATATTTGAGATGCTGTTCATTTTAATAAACTACACTGCATGAGTGGAATAGACATTGAATTTAACATATACTGGCCTGAAATAATTCTTTCTAAGTGGTGTCTGGAGTAATTTTTTAATCTAATTCCCTCTTTGTAGATTTTTTTTTTTTTTTGCATAAATAGATTTTATAAAGATCAGCAAATTAATTTTTGGGCACGTAGCAGATTTTCTTTATGATGAAGAGGACAAGTATGGTTAAGCATCCACCTCTACACTTAAGGGACTGAGACTGTTGGCCTCAATACACTGAAACTCATCTGAATTTATCTCATCAGAGGAAAAATTGAATTTTTCAGAGGTGCAGCACACTTTTGAAAAGCTAAGACTTGCATCAAGGTTAATTAAGACATAACTTTGGAATGGCACCAAGGTAGCTGGCACAACATGGAAGACAGAGCCATCAGGCTGGCCCTCACCCAGCCCTGTGAGACTCTGGAAGACCGGGTGCAGCCATGCAGCCAGAGAGGCTCCTGCCCATGCCCTGGGGTGAGCTGGTGGGAGGGATGACTTTGCTGAGAAGAAAGGTTCTTCTCCACGAAGAACCCTTCTCTACACTTCTGCCTTTGTCCCCACTGCATCCTTCAAAATGGGGCTCAGGCTGGAAAGTAAGAGTTCCATACAGACATGGTTTCTTCTTCCAGATATCATCATCATCATCATCATCATTATTATTGTCATAAATTGTATGGGTACAAAGCCAAGAGGAACATCATCATTACCCAGCCTGCCTGAGATGGGCAGTGGGAACAGAGGTGGTGTTCATCACCATCACCAGCCTCCAGAGAGGAGGCCTGTGCACAGATGGACAGGTTTGGTGGATGTTTCCTATTAAAAGAAAAAAAAAAATACAGAGGGAGGACAATATAATATATTGGAGTCATTAAGAAGAGAAAGATGTTGATTTCCCCGAAGGCGTTACTACAGGACTTCAGCTTGAAGTGGCTGGCACCTTGTGCCACATGACCACCATCTGTCATCTGTCATTGCACTCCCTCACTGCAGCCAACCTGTCTGAGCAAATTCCTCTTTCCAGCTGCTGCTTTCCCAGTGAAGTCTGAGCCAGTGTTTTGCTCCATGACAACAAGCTGAATCCAGCCCAGCCTCTCAGCAGCCAGAGCTCTTGCCATCTGATGGGTAGTTTGTCTCAGCTCACTTCCACGCTGGGTGAAAACAAGCACATCTCACCACTGGGCTCTCCAGCTTTTGGCAGAACACTGAAGATGGCACAGCATGTGGAGCACCCCCTCATTCTCTGCAGATGTTCCCCTAGGTCCAGACCACTGCAGGGACACATCACCCTACTCTCCTCTGTGCAGGGAGCCAAGCACACTCCAGCTCTGCCCACCAGCAGATGCCTCAAACTGACTCTTTCCATGAAGAATATAGACACATTAGGCTTAATCCACTGGTCATGAGATTTGTAGCACATCTAACGTTTCAGCCAAGGTGTAGCCTTGACAGATCAGAGCAGGCTCAAGTGAAGAAAGGGCTCTGCACTGCTTCAAATTCCTGCAGCTCTGAGCCAACCACACAGCCGTGGTGAGCAGCAGAGACCAGGCTGCAGGCATATTAGCAAATAACTGCTGTACAGACTGTTTATTGTCCACTTGATGCCAGTCCTTGTCAGCATCAATATCCCAATTTCCCTTGCTACAAACAAACGTTAAGTGAGTTCAATTACTCTAGTAAAGTAATATCAATAATGCTACTAATTACAGCAATCGCCTTATGGATCATTAGTTTGTGATTATCACTTTGTCAAGTGCTTTGGCAATTTTATGCAAGAATCACAATGTGTCATGGAAAAAAAATATCTTCTTGGCATTGCTGGGCTCCTCTTAGTGTAAATGATCCTGAAAGTTTGTGTGAAATCTGCCAGCAGCTTCTTAAGAAAAGAGATGTCTGTCTAGTATTTGCAGCTCCACAACACACAGTAGGAAGAAGGTAATGGCAAGAGAGGGGCGGAGGGGTCCTACCTTATGCAAATGGAAATTCATTGTTTTGAGTCCTGAAGAATTCCAGAAAATAGGATCCCATGCAAATAAAATGGGTGTGTGAGGTACTGACATGTTTTTCTAATAAGAGGCATTATTGTCCTTACAGCCTCCCTGGAGAGGCTTGGCATGTCTTATTTTATTTGAATAAATAATTAATTTAGTTTAATTAACACCATCTGACAGTCTGGAGACAGGTTTTACTCATTCAAAATGCATGGGGGGGTGTAAGTGTGTGGTTGGTATCCATGGAAACTGATTTTTCCCATCCACTTGAATTGCAGGTGGTTGAAAGCTCTCTCTGTCCTGTAAATTTTCCTTTGCCCATAGCTCTGCTGTCAGACCAGTGGTCACCAGAGAGAATGTTCCAGAAGACATGCAGTGGTAACCCTTCTGTGACCTCTTCCTTGGTCACAAACAAGTGAGTTCTTAGTGCCCGCATCACACTGAAGAATTTTTACTCATTTAACACCCTTTCCAGGGCTTTTCCCAAGACCCACTCCACGTGACCATATTCCACATTTTCAACCCCTTTCCTAAGTGAGTACTAAAATTATTGAAATACAACTTTAATTAAAATAGAAGAAAAATTGAATTTAAAGCCAGAGAAGAGATCATTAAAGTCCACTAATCTCACTCATGCACATGACAGATCATAAATTTCACCCTCCACTTCTTGCACCAATATGCAGTAGAATTAAAATGCCTGTTCTAGAAAAGGTCCTTGTCTGGAAGATGATAAGTTTCCTTGACTCATCATCCCATTAACAAATTCAAGGACTCTTTAGCATTTTGAAGGATCTTATGAAGATCTGAAAGTCTTATGAAGCTAAAGCAAACATCTAGAAGTGAGATTTTTTCACAGACAATCCCACAGTGCTAGAATATCCCTGGAACATGTAGGCATCTTGTCTATACTTGCTCTTCACTGTAATTCTGGACCTGCTGTAGGAATCAAACTGGCAAAATAACCATGGTGGAAGTCCAGCACACAAGAATGATATAACCCACTGCTACTCACTGAGTTTTCAGAAATGGAGAAAAGTCTTTCTTTACAGTTCCAGCTTTAACAGTGAAACTCATGGCTAAATATCTGCCAAGTTGCACGGCTGGACAAATGGTTCAAAAATCCAGAGACCTCAAAGAGCATAAAGAAGGTAAATCTCAGATGAACATGACTGTAGAAAAATGGCATCCAGAAAATGCGGCATCCTACACCAATTTCTGCCATGTTCTGCTAAAACCAGTTTGATAGGCACCAGCACTTTGTCGGCCATAAAAATGCCATACAAGCAATCATATATTTGGATGGCTTCTGTCAGGATTAGAGCAAACCAATGCAGTAGGTGGGAAAACCAGCTCCTCACACATGTTGAATATACCACAATGAAAACTGAGTAGACATGGACTTGACCTCGTTTCTCACTGCATAACCTCTTAGACTTAGGAAGATGGCTCAGGCAAGGCTGAAAGCAATATTCAGTCCATAATCATGTGAAATATTTAACGGAGTAAGCAGATGCTTAATAAAATTTTAAATTACTCTTTAGAGGAAACCTTAAGCAAGAGACAATATACACAAGCATGTTTAACAGGGCAGCATCATGTTTTTTTCTGTTCTTTTTTTAATGTACAAGCAGGCAACTGAAGAGAAAAAAATCCCTTAAACTATTGTAATAATGCAGCTCCTGTCCACTTCATTGGGATACCAGCTGGAAAAAGACAGATAATTCACCTCCATTTTCATTTGGCAGGATGAGAAGATCAGATGAATTGTGATGTTGTGCAGCTTTAGGTCACAAGAGTAAAATCTGCACTGTTTGCCCTCCATGGTCAGCATTGATTTACCTTCACTTGAACTGAGAGGTTATTTAAGCATAATTTCAGCTTCCTGCAAAACAGAAGCAATAAATGGATTCTCTTGCGCATTTGAGACATTTTTGCTAAGCACATTCATGGGGAGACAACTGTTGATTATCCTCCAAAGACAACTGAAATAATAATTATGATAACAAAATGTCAGAGGAAAAGCGTGGCTTCAAGTACACCTGCTATTTGTTTATCCCTGACAGGCTCATAAATATCCACCTTTCTCCTCTTTTCTTAGGGCTCCAGGAAGAGAGGTGGCAGGGTGGGGAGAAGGGAGTGAGATGCAAGCAACAAGGCTGCTTGTGGCATTCCTGGTGACTTGAGGCCCTTGTCATTTCTTAGCGTGTGTTGAGCAGCTTCATGGAAATGGGAAGTAACGTCATACAAAAGCATTGGGAGTCAATTTCTTTTTCTTCATGGGAACATTTGGCCTGTCCTGAAGACCCTGGATTGCTTGGCTGTGCTTTAAGCAAACCAAGAAGCCAAGACCAGACTTGATGTCACTGTTTTCCCCTGCCTACAAGGGCGCAGAAAGGACCATAGCCTAGTTCTGTGTGTCAATGTGCCCAAGTGCATGACAGTTAGCTGGAGACCACTGTTATCCCACCTTTAGCTTTGTGGTTTATGCAACCTGATTTTTGCCAGTCCCATTGGCAGGGGTACAAGAGGGCTCATCCACTTGGTCCACGAGAGTGCACCAAGGAGACATCAGCACCAACAGTTCCCATCCAAGCAGTAAAGGCATGGTTTAGTGGTAGGCTTGGTGGTGTTAGGTAGTTGGACTTAATGATCTTATTTTCCAATCTAAATGTGCCCGAGGCACAAGGAGCAGCCTTTACGCAGGCAGGCACAGACCCTTGCTAACTGGGCTGCAGCACTTCCACAACCTTACCCTCTTGGAAATGTGCTACATTGTGGGAGAGTTCAATTAAATGCTGCCTCTAAGAGAAGAAGACTGACTCTGTCCTCTCTGCTTCTCCCTGTATGCACACCCCATTACCACAGTCAGGCACAAAATGAGTGTCTGAGCACTGCACAAGTGTAGGATCCTGTTGGGGTTTAGTTTGGTTTGCT
>VZSR01003524.1:5152363-5163301 GCA_013398615.1 Brachypodius melanocephalos | reverse complement strand
CTCTTCCACAGCCCATCCTCCCTCCAGGGGGGGATATCTTCTCTTAATGAGCCATTAAGGCTCACTGCATGACTGATAAAATTACATCACCCACTGGGAGATGCTCCACCCAGGAGGAAGAGCCAAGCATTCCTACCTGGATAAAATGTGAGAATCAGAACACCAGGACAGCCTGTTTCCACTGTATTCCCAGAGGAAGACCGGACCCATCTCACCACCACTGGACCTTCAGAGGAAAACTACACCCTTCAAGAGGATCAGCTCTGCTCCAATAGAACCACATCTGTCACTCCAGAAGGACTTAATTGGACTGCTACCAAGACTCTGAGCAAGAGGGTGTCAGGTTGCATTCAGATTCTGTCAGTGTTTTCTTTTTTTGTTTGTTTGGGGTTTTTTGTACTACTACAGTTTTATTTTAATTTTCCTGGTAAAGAACTGTTATTCCTGTTCTCATATCTTTGCCTGAGAGCCCCTTAATTTCAAAATTACAATAATTCAGAGGGAGGGGGTTTACATTCTCCATCCCAAGGGAGGCTCCTGCCTTCCCTTAGCAGACACCTGTCTTTCCAAACCAAGACACTTCTCTCTCCTTTTCCCTACAAAACCAGTTTATGCTGCAACAGAAAAGCATTCCACCTCAGTTTGAAGATCAACTTCTTGTCATAAAGGGAATGACTGTGGTTGCAAGGCAGCTCCCAAGGCCCAGTTCAGCAGTTCATCTCTGATCAGTAAAACATTTAAGCACATGTTTACCTAGAGGCTGATGATTATATTCCTTAGACTTGCCAGAGCCATGCTTTTCTGTCTCTGGTTTATACACCCCTAGAGACCCATTAACTACTTCTAAAGGGGCCTGAAAGAGAAGAGCAAACTTCTCACCAAGAGGCTTGTTTGCTACAGAGAAGGTCCAGACTCCTGCTCAGGGAATGAAGAGACCGAGGACCACTTCTTGAGAGCGGGACAGGTCTGACAGGGTCAGGGGTGAGATCCCACCACTGCTAGGTATGACTTCATGGTATCTTGCAAACCAATGTCAACCTGCTCTGGAGGCAGTCTGACAGGATGCCATCAGATCCAGACTGATGCTCCAGTATGGAGCAGTGGTGGTGAGCACAGGGCTGAGTCTGAGCTGAGACACTGAGATGAGGGACAGGCATTAACAAAAGCCTACAGTTTGGGGCTTGTGTCAGCTGGTTTGGAGCAAAATCAGCATATACATGTGACTGCCTGAAAAACAGCTTACAGATACTTCCTTAGATTGAAAGCTGTGGAAAGCTTAGTGTTTCTTATCCTCTCCACAATCTGGACAGAAATGACATGAACTGCCCGTTTTTTCTGGGACAAGGCTGTGTCAGATTCTTTTCTCACCAAGCTGATCATGAATAGGCACCTGATTTCAGCCCTGGGGGCATTGTGCCCATTTCTGCTCTTGCTTCATCCCCCCATGCAGCCACAGCAAAATAAAAAAGCCTGCAAGTGGTGAATAACCCGGGCCCATCCAATCTTACAAAGTAAATGTCCCATGTCTGCCCTTTATTGATCCATCTGCAAATGTGCATATGAAAGTAGGTAATTCATGCTGAGATTTACTAAAAATATATCTAACTCACCTTGTGTTTTAGCTAGCCATTCAAATTACTTTCAGAAATCTAATATGTGCATTATCATTTTTATTTTCAGCACAAAGGGGATTTTTTTCCCAGCCAGTCAAGTTAACATCTACTTTTATACAATAAATTGCTATAAATTAAGTTAGCAGCAGTATAAACAGAGGTAATACATCCCTGTCTCTGTAGTGGAAGCTGACAGCATTATGGAAATGTAGGATGTCTATTTCTGAGTTTATTCTAATGCTGATGAGTTTACACTGATGTTCGTCTCTCTCATTTCTCATTTTATCACCTCTAATGCAGTGATTTCCCCCCTGCAAGCTTCTCTTTCCTGAGGCTTGATTTAGTCAAGTAAATCCTAAAGGCTAATTTAAAAATGAGCTGTAGAAAAATGCTTTGAGTTGGCATAGTAGGTACTACTTAGGCTTTTGTTTGAATAACAAAACTTTGTTTCAAAATAATAAAAGTTGCTGCAATTGAATGCATTCAGTCCAATAAAAATACAATCCGTTTTCCCCTTGAAATATGCTCATAATAAAGCAGAGCATGTATTTTTGTTTTAAATCCATTTCAAAATTCCAACTCCTGCTGAAGGACAGCATGGAGGAAGTGAAATAGAAGGGAGAATGAGAAAGTGAAAATTTGTAGCCCAAAATGTGTATTTGGGTGTGCAAACACATGAAATGGTCTCCTTTGCTTTTCTACTTACCTTTCCCCAACTCTGGCTATGTAAAGTAGGCCTCAAAAATACATGGATTAGCACCAGTTTGGAGGATTCTTTCCACCTCCAAATTGTAATAGGAACTTGTGGGAATAAGGATTAAGCCCTTAACCTTGTGAGAGTTTCCAGATGCACCAACCCCCAGTATCAATTTTTAAAAAGAAATCAGTACTTTCATAAATTACAGAGGAGGTGACCTTGGAAGAATCTCTATCCAGAATTGTATTTGATGACCCTCAGTTTTGAAACCCCCATCTGCCTTTTTGCAGAGCACAGCAGCACTATTTTGATCTTGTGAGAATTTAGCTAAGGTGGTCTTAAAATCTGTAACAAGAGCCAAGAGCCATGTACTTCTCAGTACATTTGAACACAGTTGCCTTGGTCCAGTTCCAGACCTAAAACTGCATTGAAAAGAGCTTTTTTATGAGGAATAAACGCGTGGGTTTGGTTTTGGTTGGGGGAAGGGGGTGGCGGGAGGATCTGTCAGAAAAAAGCAAACCAGAAGAATCACAATAACCTTTCCTTCTTGCCCCTGTCCTAGAGTTCAGCTTGTCATTGAAGCAGACAGGGAAGGAGCTACTGAACCCACGAAGACCAGATTGTGACCACCAGAGGAAACTTTCTCCTGGTTTTGACACTGACATCTGAAGGGTTCCTGGAAACTGCTTAAGTTTGGTGACATTTCTTTGGAAAGCAAGCAAAACAACATTGATACCACTAGCTAGGCTGTGCACCCATTCATCACACTGCCATGGAACCTCAGAGTCTAATGGCTGTAGCTGGGGAACTGACTGGAATTACTCCTTTTCCCAGGAAATTCCAGAACTGGGAAACTTGAGGATTGTTCAAGACCAAAATTGTTCTGATTCTTTAAATTCTCCAGTGTATTTCTCTCCTCTTAGCACTTTGCTTTTACCATTTTGTTGAGCGAAGCTAACTGCAACAGTACAGCAACAAACAGTGCTATTTACAAATTCCTATTATCCAGTTTCATACCTGAGCCATGGAGTCAACCTCTACTGGTTCCAGGGATATTCCCCGCTCTCAGCCAAAGCTTGCACTATCTTGGAAGCATATAATGTATCATAACAACGTGGCCATCAGCATGTGTATATACTAGTGTCTGCAAGCTACAAATGGGGGCAATTTCAGAGAAAAACAAGGAATCTGATGAAAAAATAGAGAATCATCCATTAAAACCCAGCCTTTGGGAAGGCACCAAATGGAGAGCACAAGTCTCTTGCTGAGGAAGAGGCAAGTATTTTCTCAGTAGGTATAGCTGTCCTTGCATAGCCTGCAAAGCTGGGAACCGGCTACAAGGAGCACCCCAGAGCACACAGCTGTGACCAGGAGTTCAGGGCAACAGGAGACCAGAAATGGCACTGCTGCCATCTAGTGATTTTTATAACCATTTGAGCTTAAGGGAAGATGCTGGAAATCTTTGCAGGTAGCACTAGCTTAGCAGTGCAGGATAATACAGACATAAACTGTGAACTCACCTGTGGTAAAGAGAGGAATACAGTGAAAAATACAGTGCTGGACGTCTTCGGCACATAGTGGACATAATGTTGTGTAGATCCACGTTCAGCCTAAAAGATATTGCTGAGACATGACTGCTAGCACTGACCAGAGCAGGAACATTTAAGGAGTTATGTGTTTGACATCTATGTGATCATTTGTCTCCCATGCACATTTCTTGAAAGGTTCTCAGAATTCAAACTCGACTTCTGTTCTGGAATATGGCAAGGCTCCATTTCCAGAATGGAAGGGTTTAAATACAAAGTGCATTCACAACTACAGTAATTACATTAGAATTAACCCAGAAATTCCCACCCTTGTCTAAAATTGTGCTCCTGCACTCCAAGAAACCTGAAAGCAGGGATTTCCACTGCCTCTTTTTGTCATAGCACAAAGCTTCATTTTACCAGTCATTTCCCTCTCCACTAAGGTCTCCTTTCTCCTTGTTTCACAAAAGATCCTCAGTGATTAGTGGTCACATCTTCTTCTGAACTCTACCTTACATGGTGTACGTTTTCCATCCCTTCTCCATCTTTTCACTGATGTTTCAGTCTTTCTTTATATGGGAGTTTTTCCATGCATAGTCTCATCCCAGTGGTCTGACTGAAACACACTTTTCTCCTCCTTTGGAGTAGATCTAAATTGAACTGAAAACTCCTTCTGAAGACATAGCACCAATTTGCATAATAGCACTGCAATATCCCACACACCATACTTGGTGGATTTTGCTTCTCTTTAACCACTAATTTTGTCCAAGCATGAACTATTCATTTGTTGAATGCGCTGAAAATACGCAAATACACTTAACAGAAATGGAAGAATGTCTGTTACTTTTCTCCTTGTTAGATCTTAGACACTGTCCTCATCCTCCCTATCAGAGCTTGTAATTTACCAGTGCTGTTTCCAGGACAAATGTGTCTAAAAAATCCTGAATTTTTGCTCAGTAATAGGATTTCTAAATCCAAATATAGAATGATCCAAATAAATATATAGAGGTTTTAGCTCAGCCTCACTCATTTTACTAGAACACTGCTGTGGGGATGTTTTGAACTGTGCTAATTTGCAAATTTCTTGGTAATAATAATCTTTTCTTCAGGTTCCTTCAACTGGAAACGAATGCATTTCAAAGAGGAAAATGTGAAGAAAACAGCCACAACTGAAATAGACTCAGTGGGGGAGGTTTTCAGATTTGGATTTTATTTGGTCATTTATTTCTTCAGAAAAAGCAAGCAGCTCAACTAAATAAAAAACTCCTTGCTTATGAAATCTAGCAGACAATACAATGCTCTCGAGTGATGCAGTAAATGCTTCCATTACCTGAGATGTTTAACCGTGAATTGAATCCAGGATTGTAAAATATCCCATTCTTTCTGTGCTCCAAGTGCAGCACCAATACTCAAGAGCCTTCCTGGCTGGTACTGTTAAGAAAAGAAATGAATTATGACTGGGATATACACTGATATAATCTCTCTACTTCTCTCTATATAAGTACACTGTTATATCCTGCATGGGAACAAACAACAGGTTTTGTGTTGGTTTTCTTTTTTTTACATTCCCCCATTCTGAAATCATGACTGAAACTCACCAAACTCTTCCCTAGGTCTCTCACCAAAATAAATGTGGTGCACAAACACCCATGCGCCTTATTTGGGACCAGCAGTTCTTGGGAGAATAATTTATCCCCTTTGAGTACAAGTGATTAGTACACAGCCCAGGTACATGATAAAGATTTGAGAATAACTTGAGAGGCTGGTCAAAACTGCTTCTCACATTGTCACAGCTTCAGCATCCCCAGACCACACTGAAAACCCTCAACTTCCATCTGGAGAGCAATTAATGAAAGAAAAGAAGAAATTTCAAAACGTTGCTGCACAGTGCAGTGAACGACAAGCTGAAGGAGCTTCCACTCTGATTCATCTTGAAGCACCTTAACTTCTTCTGAAGGTTTCTGATGTGCATAAGAAAGAAAATGTTCTCATTTCAAGTTTATCCCACGTTTGTACTTACACTTCAGACCAACACTGTCTTCACACAAAAGTTTTAAGCTCAGCTTTATGACTCTTCTCTCTGCTTGGTGCAAAGCACAGCTGAAATTCGTTTTATAGAGGCCTTTCATTCCTCCATCTTTTCCTGCATGATCTCAACCACAGCCTAGATTGCAGAATTCCCCTCTAGATAGTTCTCTTGTACCAGGTTGTGATGCCGTTATTACTGGTCATTATTTTTAGGTTCTCTGTAATCCAGAAAATGAGCTTGATTTATTTTATTTCAGATTGTGGCACAGTGAGAGGTGAGGCTTCTTTAAGCAAGTTCACAAACAAACAATAGTGCAACCAAAAAAGACAGTCACTGTATCCCTGACCAGCTATATTTACTCCCATACCAAGGGCTAACTGCTTTCACATATTTGGGAAAAGAGGGCTTGATGTCTCCATGCAGTACAGTTTTTCTTTCCTTTGAGTGACACATTCTATTTGCAAAATGAGAATGAGTGCAGGTATGACAACTCTCTATAAATACTTCTGAGCAAAAACAGTAACAAAAGACAATAATTATATTACCTAAAATAAGATGTTGGCACAAGAACAAATGAATGCAAGCTAACCATGTATACATTTCAGCTGGTAATTAGGAGATGGTTCCTAACCATCAGACAAAAGAGACTCTGGAACAGTCTCCCAGTGAGCATTGTGAGGGAATGAGACTTGATTACTTTAAAGATGAAGATTGACCAGTTTACAATAAGGGATGGAATGACAGTGGGCCTACGATAGCAGGGAACAGCACTTGATGACCCAGATCATGTTGTCTTATCCAGTGACCCTGAAAGCATTTAAAATCACCTGTAATGTAAAACACATAAAATGTCCTGTGACACCACCAACTTCTCCCAACATGTACTACCCTGCAATTCATAACATTTTGTTACTCCTCACCTCTCATCACATCAGTACATCTTGTCTTTACTGTGACTCCAACCTTGGTGAGTCTGGAGTCCTTTCCACACCACATCTCTTGTCCATATTTTTGCAGCAGCTCCATAGACAATGGCACATTACAGTCACAAGCTTGGCATTACCCCAGCTGGCATCTCAAGAATTTTGCAGGCAGCAGTGTCCTGTTGCCAGCCTCTGCAAACTCCACTGCCACTTTCTAGCTGTTCAGGTAATGGGGAAATCTCCTGCTTTTTTCAAAAGTTCTGATCTCCAGCAATGGCATCTGTAGCCAGAAGCAGAGGCAATATGCAGTCTTGGTCCACAGAATTAGCCATAAGGCATCTTCACTATTTGGAGAGAAATATTAGTGATATGGTAACTTCTACTACCCAATAAGGACAGATATCAACGTTCTGGATCTGTCATAAGCAGAAAGCTGCAGGAATGAAGCACCTCAGAGTTACAAGCTTTTCTTCGTGGAGGTGAAGGATCATGCTACAATGTCTAAAAAGAGAAGAACAGGTCAGTCCGACCTGTACAGAAGAGGGCTACAATGGAATCAAGGTATGGGAGAAGGAATTTAAATAAAATTAACAGATTCAAGGGGAAAAAAGGAAAATGCAAACCAAGAATAGAGATAGAGCTGAATGCCTGCTGTTTTATGGGACCAGGGCTGTGAGCAGACACCAGCAAGGTCTCCAGGGAACAGGCATGGAGGATGACCTCAGTGCTGAAAGCAATGCAGTAGGCCTTGCATGGCTCCATGAAACTCAGATTAAACCAGTTCTACCTCCCTGGCAAGTGGTGAGAAGGGAGACAGCAAAATCAGTGAAAAGAGGCAAATTCAATGCCGACTGATTTCCTGCATTTAGCCTCTCCTTTTTGTGTATCAGCCCAATATAGTCCTTCCTTCTTTTCTTAACCACTTCCAGGAACAGGCTCTTCCTCTCCAGATCCCATAAATCCTACTGTAGTTCATTGTACTTTTTCCCTACCAGATGAACGCTGACCTCCCATCACACCTTAGCTCTCTCAGCACGAATACAGAAGGTGCAGCACGAGGAGCAGGGGGTGTGTCCCCAATGTGACAGATGCTGTGGCTCATTCTGGAACATTCAGACTGCTGTATTGACAATACAAATGAATGCACACACCTTTGTGGTTTCATTAATGACTGTACTGAAAGATGAAGAGGCATGAAAATGAATGCATCCTTGCAAAAAAGCAAAGACAATTGGGAAGTAATTTAAATAAAGCCCCATCACAGAAACAAAGCATACAACAAATCTTTTGAAGTTTTGATTCTCTAAGGGAGCAAGTCCTTGTATCCAAAGAGGAGTCACCAGTGTTGCTTATAAATAAGACTGAGGAAATTATATAGGTGAGGCAATTGGCAAGCAAACAAGAAAGGTTCATTACATCTAAAGTCACGGTGACATCGTGGTCACTTCCTCCACTTTCCTGTTTAAGGGAAGCTTGGTAGCTGGTAACACTCAAGTCTTGTAATGTGCACAGAGAAGAGTAACACTGTCTGCACAAAACAAACAACAAAATTGACAAATGCTACAAGAGTAGCACAGCCTGTGTGTTGCTTTTCTTTGAGGTGGAAAGCGGAGGTTTTAAACCAGGTCCCATTCCAGTTAATACCAAATCATCTCAGAATCTAGGGAAAAATATGAGAAACTGGGACAGGAATGAAAAGAGAATTAGGAGTTACAAAACTATGACAGGTAAAATTGATAATTGTTCACACAGCTCTGAGTGCTAAATTTAATTCAGTACATAACTTGGTTGTAAGCTCGTGCTCATGTTATTATTCATTCCTCTTACACTCATTGCACTTGAGATACCACAAAACTAAGCATGAAAACCCAATGAAACAAAACAGGGCTACTAAATCTAGCAGCTTGGACTGTTGTCCAGTCAGAAGAAAATAAGCCAACAAGGATGCATGGTGGAAATAAAGTGGGGAAAGCAAGGCCAGGTTGGGTGGCTTCATGGGCAGTAAGTCCTTAGTATATAACTAATCTTCCATTAAGCATAGGGAACTATACACACCTCCTAAAATGTTCTGCGCTACCCAAGGGCATTTTATACAATATGTAACTCACAGCCAAGAGGACACCTGAGGGAACATACCATGTACCCTTTTGCAGTTTCTTTCCCAGGGATGTAGGCAAAAGAATGCAAGGTGCTGTCAGCAAAAGCAATAAGCAATATTTTCACAACAGTCTGAGACTGACTGAAGCTGCACTTCAGGTCTTAAAAGCTACAGGGACTGATTGATTTTCTGATTCCTTTGCTACAACCTCTTATATTCCAGAGTACAAAGAAACTATTCTGTCAAGTGTTAAGGATTTGAAGGGATTGTGACTCTCTTAAATTTGCTATCAGCATTCTGACATTTTCCCCACCTGGCCTGTTTAATCTAGGTGTTTACTCTAAAGAGATTCCTGGATTTTCTAGAAAAGCAAAAGGCTATGGTGTCTGAAAGCACCCAATAAATGCCAATATTTGGTGCTGGCTGGTTCCCTCTATGAGCTCTGAAGAATGGGAATGACTGAAATTAATTTTTCTTAGCATTTCTTTGCTGATGAAAAGTGCAGTAAAAGGGCCTATATGGTATCATTATTACTGTTACAATTCCTACTATTATTACTATTATGTTTGTTCTGTGGGAGGAAAGAAACTTGGATGGATCTCAACAGGGGAAGTCTGAATGATTGGTGCTTCAGTGGTTTTACATGCAAGTATCCTGCTAGATGCTCATTTTTGCAAACTCACCTGCAAATTCATTCTCTCTCACACACACACACAGTCCCTGACACTATCAAACAACTATAAACCATCCAGCACTGAAAACATTAAACTGCAGGGGAGCTCAAATGCTTTCTCTTTCTAGGGTGCAGAATATCAAACATACCATCCCCCCCGCATTTACTAGCTATCATTACCAAAAGCTTGCTGTCATCAAATACAAGGCCAATTTAAGGTCTTCCTTCTCAAAGCATTCTGAATCCCTGTTTCCTTGGGCAACACATAGCCTCTCCCACCCATGCTCACAGCTTTTGACTTGCTCCCATTCTGCCCCCACCTGACCCATAGGCCAGGTGCTCCCAGGAGTTAACTAACATTTCTGTTATGTCCACAGATGTTTTTGTACAGCCTGTAATACGAGCAAGAAAGCTGAAGACTATAAAAGCACAGGAACTGTGTTTTTGTTGTGCTGTGCACTGTCAAATGAGGTATGAATCCACCACTGGGACCCCTAAAAACATCACCAATAAGCAGAAGTAAAGGAGCAGGTCATGTCAGGTTCAGCTCTGGCAAGATCCTTGTCATAAATTTGCAGAGGTACTTGTCCACCTTGGTGATTCCTCCCTCAGTTAAGGTCTAGAGGGCAAGGAGTGGTTTTGGTTTCACCAGTGTACATGCGTGAGAACATCTGCACAGGCTTTGTGCTCAGCCTAGGGGCTGGAGAGTTTTTACCCTGATGCATTTCAGCTGCTGCACTTGCAGACATTGATCTGTGTATACAGGCTGTACCCCTCACTATAGATCAAACCACACTTTCACACAGCATAACAGGCATAGGCCTCTATTCTCTTCAAATTCCTCTAGGCCCTGCTGGACTGCAAATAATTGCTGTCATCATTCTGTACTTGTTAGGACACAAAAGGATCAGCAGGACCAGAAGGCAGATCTGTAGGGGCTGGGGAATGGCCTGCCTGTGATGGGTCAGGTCTAACCTCAGGCATATCTGGGAATGGCAGTCTGCAGAGAGCATGTGACTGTGAGCAGCTTCTGCCGGCACCTAAATAAAAAGACAGTTCTTGCATCACTGGAGATTATGGGATTTAAGGTAACAGTGAAATGAAGTTTGCTGAACTTCCTAACAGGTCAGAGTGAAGGAAGGCTAACCTAGTGGGAAAAGGGATTCTTTTCTGGCCTGGCTGTTTCCTGAGCTTTTTTTTTTTAACCTCTGTCTTGAAGCCTTTGCATTAATGAATGAGCCCTTTGGAAGATGCTGGGGCCAATTTGCCTTTCTCTTGGACAATCGATAAGAATGGGTGTGGGGGCTGCATGATGCCTTCACAGGCAGTAGTGTGGAGTGTGCTGTTCAGTCGTGCTTATCCCTGTGTTGGGGTTTAGT
>VZSR01003524.1:5130701-5146774 GCA_013398615.1 Brachypodius melanocephalos | reverse complement strand
ATATATTTTATACACGAATTTATATTACTCATATTTCACAGAGATGTGCCCATTCGTGTGCGTGTGTAACTAATCTCATGGCTGGCTCTGTAACTGTTTAATAACAGGATTTCACCCTTTCCCACTGACCCACCGCGGCAGCAACAAGCAGCCAACAACCACCCCGGCCTTCGAGCCCAGCCAGCTCAGTCTCTTACGGACATGGACAACAAGAGAGCGCTGGGACCGCGCAGCACCCGCACACACGAAGAGGAGGCTGCGCCAGAGGGGAAGGTGGGCACCCCTCCCTCTGGTAGTGGGGGTCAGAGCCGAGGCCGATGTCACCGCTGTGTCGCACGGCTCCGCGGTGATACGCTGCTCCTGGGGAGGCGAGCCGACCATCGATGCGCTCGGCAAGCCGGCTCCCCGCCCCACGGGTGCCGCGTTGGAGGCGCTCGGCGCTCGGCTGGCCAGCGCTGGCGCGGGTCCCTTGTCTCCCTGTCCAAGATGGCGGCCGCGGGCGGCGGCGCGGCGGGAAGCGGCGGGGCCGAGTGAGGCGGCCGCGGCCCGTCCCCAGCCTGCTGCCGCGGCTCGGCGCCGGCGGGCCTTCTCGCCGCTGGGCAACCCCGCAGTCGGGGCACGCTCGGGCCTGCTATAAGGGCGGAGCCGCGGGCTGGCGTGAGGCTGGAGCCCGCTCGGGTGAGGGAAGGCGCGGGCGGGAGCGGGGCGGACGAGCCCGTTTTGAACGGAGGCGGCGGCGGGCCCGGGCTCCCGGGGTTGTTGGGGCGCATGCGCAGGACGGGCCGGCTGCCTGTCCGTGGCCGGGGAGGGACCGGTGACGGGGTTCGCGCTCTCGGCCGCGCGCGGAATTCCCGGCGGTCCCGTCTGCCCTCAGGGCCCTGGCTGGGAGCGCTGGCCGGACATGGGGTGAGGGAGCCACCTCCGCGGCCAGTGGGCAGCGGGACCGAGGAGCGGGGTTCCGTGCGGAGCCCCGGGCCTGCAGAAGAGCAAGGCTGGGCCTTGAATCCGCAGGCGTGTGCGCTAAGGAGCGGGAGACAGGAAGGGAGATCGTCCCCACTGAGCCTATGCCATCGCTCCTGAAACCCGGGAATTTGAAGCAGGGGAACCTAATTGAGGTTTACAAGATGAAAGTAGTCAAGTGTATGTTTTGTATTTGCCGGATTGGAGGGCTGGGCTGTGAGCGCCTTTGCGCAGTATCTACCAACCTTTGTACCTGCCAAGCAGACAAGATTTAAAAAGAGACTAAAAGGTATGCATGTAGGTACAAAGAAATCTTAGGCTCTTCGGGTCATCCATTCATGAATGACTGTCTTCAGCTTTGTTTTGCTGAGCAGTATCTGGATTAGGCTCTTACCGTCTTGAGTACAATACTCTGGGTGTTGTGTATCTTCCCACTGAAGTCTGTATGACAAACAAACAGCACAAAATATTGACAATGTCTGGTTTAAGATCACGAGCCCACAAGCGCCAAGATGCTCTTTTTTATTGCCGAGTGCAGTGCTCTCTACATATGTATATGCAGTGCTCTTGTGTGTAGGTAGAATCCTTGTGTTTGCTACGAGCAACAGAACACTTGACTCGACATTCTGCAGTGGGTGTTTTCCCAAAACCTGAAGAAATAACATGTATCCCTATGAATTTAAACAGAAACATTTCCTGTGTACCCACAAGCCTGATTTAGTTGTGACTTTGTTGTATCAGTTAAGTAACCACTGCAGGGTGAATAACTTGTACATTGTCAGCTTCAGCCAGCTGTTTATAAAATCGAGTTGCATGGGGGATGTACAGGCACAAGTTCCCTGCTCCCAGTGTATTCCCATGTAGCTTCAGTGTGGCGAGATTACCATGGGATGAGCAGACTGCTTGGTCTTTGTGGCTGGGTGTTTACACTTATGCACTACTCACAAACACACAATGGCAGCTGAGAGCAATTGGATTAATCCTGTAGGAGCAGAAGGTCGATCTTTTCTTGCTGAGCTGGTCACTGGCTGAGGAACAAAAGCAGTTTGCTCTGAGGGAACCTGAGCATGGCTGTTCGATTGCAGCACTGTCCTGCTGCACGCCCATAGCTGGCGCAGTGACTCAGTTAGAGGAGACCTGAAACCTGGGGGGCAGAGCTTGAGTTGCTGCAGGCCTGGCTGAAAGGAGTGCTCTCTTCCATCCCCTCTCCCAGGCTAGCATTCAGAATGGCTGCAGTGGGAAATACATCAGAAGGATACACACCTCTAATACAAAATGTGTGATCTAGTAAAAAACCAAAACCAGTAATAATTCTTTTCTAATTTAATTCCTTCTGCCTGGTCCCTTCTTTTCCTTCACTTCATTTGAGATTCAAGGATTTGAAATCTCTTTAAACATGCCACTCTTTGCTACAGTGGCTCGTGACAAAAAATTGTTTTGACACAGTTTGGGTGCAGTTTTGTGTGTCATGAAAATCAAACTCAGTTTTCTTCTCTCCCTGTTTCTCTTTTTGCAAATAAATTAGTTCAGTGATTCAGATATTTTATAAGGAAGAGGTGGTATTTTTTATATTTAAAATAATCTAAAACATCCATTTTGATTAAAAAACCCAAATCAGTCAAGCCTGAAGAGTGACCACTCATTTCCTTTCCCACTGTCTTCCAAAGAATCCTTATTTGGTTCAGAGAAAGTTTCCCCATTTACACAGTGATTATTCTTTATGGGAAGGTTATTCTCATTCTCTGTTTCTCAGACCTTTTCCTATAGATGGGAACGGGGGAAGGAGCCCAGACGTGGCAGCTTATTCACGGGCTCCTGCAGGACCACCATGGCTTATGATGGCGCCAAGAAGAAAGAAGGTATGACTGCTTCATACTCTCAGAGGGATTTGCTAAAATAAATAAATAATCTCTAAAAAGGATGCCTTTTGCAGGCCCTGCCAGGCCATGCACTCAGAGTGGGTAAGAAGTTAGGGTGCTATGGAGCCCTTAAATTTAACGTGGCCAAGTTATTGAAGGATCCCAAGCCCTTTACTTCCAGGTGTAAAGTACTTGAGAGAAATGGGTGGTATTTTCTAATGCAGATACCCTGATTGGAACTCTGCCACTGCAGCTTTTCTTTTCCCTGCCAAGTCAGTGGGACAGGGGATGAGGTATAATGATACATTTAGGCATGGTTATATTTCTAGATCCACTTGTCTTTAGGAAGGACCATACAGGCATTAGAGATTAAATCTAATGATTAGAGATCTAAATCTAAATGACTGTGTTAGAGCACTCAGCCCCATCCCTCTGGTCAGACAGTACAGACTGTTTGTTACCTTTCAGGCCTCTGTGCTTGTTGGGTTTTGTGCATCACTTTGTGCCAGTGTCCTCTGTTAGCTTATTTTATGAGTGGTCCACTTGTCTGTCATTCTATGTAGTATTTAATTTCTTCTTTATTCCCATTTCACATAAATCACAGAGTTCCTAGATAGTCACCGAAGTGTTGATGACAGGCTGGCACCTGGCAGGATACAGCGAGAGAAAAAGCGCTCATACAAGGATCTTTTGCAAGAAGAAGACGAGATAGCGACTCAGGTAGAAACCCTCAGTGAAAAGGTTCAAGGTGTAAGGATATGCATAAAGGTAGTGATGAAATGGCACGGGATGGAATGAGTTTCTTGTCCTTTTTTAATATTTTTTTTAAATTTAGAAATGCATATAGAAGACAGCAAGAGCAGCTAATCATGTACTGTATTGTTCAGTAACTTTCCTGGGGAAAAGGAGGAGATCAGTCCCTGGTTCCAATTTTTCTGGCCTCAGAAAATGAGGTAGTGGGAGTGTTGTCCTAGTGTTGATGTAGAACCTTGCAAGTCAGAAAATGCCATGTATAACTTCTTACACACATTTTTAAAAAATAGCATTTATAGTTGTATAAATAGCCACCAAAGGATGGATAGAACATTAATCGATGGACTGTTGTCTTCCTAATTCTGCAGACAGCCTGAAATAATAGCTCTTGAGAAGAATGAATTTGCCATGTTTACCTCTTTGGGGCCTTAACTCTTAAAATCACATAGTGGCAACTTAAGTTTCTTCAAAGTTTTCCTCTTTGAGCTACAATTTCTGCTGTTAGCTCAGAGGTGGCTATCTAGTGATTTGGGGTTTTTTTTCATCTCGAAAGCAAGCTCTTGTTTAAAATTAAAATCTTCTACCATGCAGTTGGAATTCTTTAGAGGAGCTTCAGTTTCAGGGCCATAAAATTGATCAAGACACAGATAATAATTAGGTGACATGGCATATTAAGGACATATTTTTGTCCCATTATTCTAGTAGTCACCTCTTTGTACCTCCTGTTACTTCTTTTTCAGCCTGGTAAGCATGAACTGCTCTGCTTGGTTTTCAAGGCTTGACAGTCTATGTATCTGAAGTTATTTCTTAGCTTTATTAAAGGGTAGATGTCTGTCTTTTATCAACTTACCAGCTGATTACCAAGTGATGGCTTTCATTGCCCATATCTCAACACTTTGCAAATGTGCTTTTTCTTTTATGTTGCTCTTCTCACTTGGGGGGTCTCCCTACAGAGATCTGTCAGTTTCCTTGGAGCCCTGTTGTGCTGCCATGCATACAGAAAGCTCGATATCAATTAGGTGACTGTTGTGCTGAAATCAATCCTGGCTAATGATATTTTTTGTATTCTCCCACCTATCTGTAACGTGTTTTGTATTACTTTAAATCTACACTGTGTGCTCCTGGGGACAGAATAGGTTTCCTTTTAGCACCTAGAATGATGATCCTGGTTCATACCTATGGTTCCTTGATGTTACAGTAGTACAAATAACTTTTGATACCTCCTACAAATTTTTATCTATGTTAATAGTCCATGTGACTCTCATATTATTTCCCTCCTTTTTGTCAGCAACTTTTTTTTTTCTTATTCCAGGACAGTGAGTTTTTTCCGGGATCAGAAGCTCACAAAAAGAAGAGAAAGCACTCCTCAGATGAGTTCTCCTACAGAGGTAAGGTACTAATCAAGCAGGGAAGGGGAAAGTGTCATCACTTTAAACCAGTGTCATCAAGCTTTGTGGTTTTATAGGAGGAGAGTACATCAACCTGCCTTAGAGAAGTAATCAGGAACCTGACACTGATCAGAACCAGACAGCGGAAGATTCGGGAATTATATTTTAGGAGTCTATTTAACAAATTGCCATTGCCGGGGGTAGACATCTTCCATCCCCTTTTCACTGACAAGTTGTAGTTTTCCAGCTCATGACTTCACATTTGACATTTGCTTTTCTTGTTTTCCTATTGCATTGCAAACTAGTTATACTTACAGGTAGTATAACTTTCTCTGAAGTTATAAAAATAGAATGTCTGAGGTTGAAAAATAAATGCTTTTCTGTTCAGTTATTCTCACAATTAATTAGTTGGCCGGAAAACGACAATTCAGGTCATAGAAGCCTAACAAATTTAGGATTTATTATTGGCCTAATAGAAGGAGAAGGCCAAGCTGAAATTTCATCTTTCATCAAAATCATGAAAAAGCTCATCTTTTCAACTAATTGGTCTCACCTTAGCTAAAAATGTCATGAAAACCTTGCACTTGAGATGTAATTTCAGTTAGATATATTTTCATCAAAACATTTTATTTCACAACTCACAAATGGAGTTTCACAAAACTTCAAGAACTTTCCTACTGTCTCTCCCTTCCATAAATTATTTGACCAGCTCAGGTGTCACAGCCTCTGAATTGTATCAGTAAGGCTGTGCTGAGCTGGCTGTGGTTCTGTTTAAGCCAGGGTGTAAAATTGTCACCTGTAATTGTAAGTCTCACAGGATTCTCACTTACCTTCTTTGCCATCTTTAAGGAAATCATCTCAGTGTACATTTCTCTTGATCTTTTTCAGGTGTCTCGCCTTTGGATCTACCATCAAAGAAGAAGAAAAAAGCGGCTTCTAGCCCATCCTCAGCTGATACAACCATGGATTTACTCAAGGCTATCAACTCACCTTTGGCCACAAGCTCAAAGTCTTCAAAGAGGACCTCTGAAAAATCATCTCATTCTTCCTCTGGCCATTCTGAAAGCAGAAAGGAGCATCCCAAGAAGAAGCTGAGTGGAAGCAGTGGGGAGCACTCAGTGGATGACAGCAGCTCCCACAAATCTAAAAAAATGAAACCTCTTTATGTGAACACGGAGACACTTACTCTTCGTGAACCTGATGGCTTGAAGATGAAGCTCATCCTTTCACCAAAAGAGAAAAGTAGTGCAGCAGATGATGATTCTTTATCCTACTCTTCAGCACCAGCAGCTGCAAAGAAATCTTCGAAGAAATCAGCTCGAGATGAGCAAGGCTCATTCCTGCTGGGGCACGATCTGCAGAGCTTCCTGAAGTCATCCCGGAAAAAGCACAAAGTACCTCCGGACTCACATCCACCTTCTGAGAATTTTGGTGCTGACACCTCCCTTCATTCAGAGGGCCATGGAAGTGAGTACGAGGTTTCAGGTATGGAGGTGCTGCCAGAATCTGGTTCTTCTTCTGGTGGAGAGTTGGAAGCTGGAGAGCTGGTGATAGATGACTCCTACCGGGAAATCAAGAAGAAGAAGAAGTCAAAAAAAAGTAAGAAAAAAAAGGACAAGGAGAAACACAGAGAGAAGAAACACTCCAAGTCTAAAAAGAGTTCTGGGCACTCTCCTGTGGCAGTAGCAGAAGCAAGAGTGTCACCACCACCTCCCAGTACTCCCCATGTTGTCTCTGCACCTGCTCCTGCTGTTTTTCACTCAGATGGTCAAGGTGAGAAGAGGAGAAAAAAGGAAGACAAGGAGAAGGACAAGTCTGAGAAATGGGAGAAGGAAAGAGAGAAGGAGAAGGAAAGAGAGAAGGAGAAGGAAAGAGAGAAGGAGAAGGAAAGAGAGAAGGAGAAGGAAAGAGAGAAGGAGAAGGAAAGAGAGAAGGAGAAGGAAAGAGAAAAGGACAAGGAAAGAGAAAAGGACAAGGAAAGAGAAAAGGAAAGAGAAAAGGAAAAGGAAAAAGAAAGAGAAAAAGAGAAGGAAAGAGAAAAGGAAAGAGACAAAGTAAGGAAAAATTGGAGGGAAAATAGAAATTGAGTGGTGGGTAATAGTGAATTAGGCACTCCATTACAAAGGCATGTTAAATTGAAACAAAAGATAACTGATACCAATTATCAATGGTTTAACTGAAGCATGTTTGGAAAAATGTGTCAGCCACTGTGATTTCTATTTGTAGCAAAAGGAATATATGTTCTTCTGGCTTTGTGGCACAGACAGTCTAGACAATAGAGGTTCTCTGGGAAAGTTATACTTAATTTTGCTTGGTGCGGGTCATGTACCAAGCACATCTGCGTCTTTTTCTAATGTGACTGACTCTAGCTATTCCCAGGCAGAGTTTTGGACTAGTAATCAAAGTTCCTGTAAAAAGGAATCAAGCTGTTACCTGAAAATTGAAGATATTTACCCATTTACTCCTGTATTTAAATGAAATTCTAATAGACTACCATGTTCCCAGTTTTGTCCTGTACTTATATATTCAGTTTTCCATGGTTACTGCATAAAGATACGAGTAGCAGAAATGGTAGCTAGCATATGAACGAGCTTACAAGTGAGATAACTATTGCTGTGTAAGTAAATGGGGGGAAAGCAGGTTGTGCATGTTCAGATAGAGAAATAATGCTTT
This sequence comes from Brachypodius melanocephalos, assembly GCA_013398615.1. Taxonomy (NCBI): domain Eukaryota; kingdom Metazoa; phylum Chordata; class Aves; order Passeriformes; family Pycnonotidae; genus Brachypodius; species Brachypodius melanocephalos. The sequence goes on along the minus strand of VZSR01003524.1, from coordinate 5,139,141 downwards.
GTATGAGGAAATGGACAGACAGAGCCCAAATCTGTTCAGCCATTATCCTATTCTGTTTGGGAATTTTCCCTGATCATAGCTCAGCAATTGCAATACCTTTGCTGTCAATGTACTACACAGTCTCTTTTCCTGCCAAATTGAAGTACTTTGTAAGGATGCAAGGAATGGAACAAAACATTGTCATGAGGACTAAATTGTTTTGACAGATCTATAATAGGTACTGTGAATAGTATAACAGATACTGGGTTTTATTAAAGGTTTTAAAACTGAGATACATTAATGAGGTTTTATGTTGGTCCTGAATTTCGAATAGCAGTTTGTTGAGTTTTGCTGGATAAGCCTTGTGCTAAGACTGGTTCTGGCTGATTCCTGTGCTTTCGTAAAGACTAAATTCAGCCAGAAGATGTAAAGGGCTGTTTTTTAAGGTTCCTGATCTAAGTACCATATCTTTCTTTAAGTCTTTAATAAATGTCAAGTTCTTATTAAATTGGAGAAGGTCTCATCATAATTAAAAATCTTTGTTTCCTTTCTTCTTCGAACTAGCCAAAGAAGAAAAACATGTCTGCTTATCAAGTGTTCTGTAAGGAGTATCGTACAACTATTGTGTCTGAGCACCCTGGAATAGGTAAGGGAATAATCCAGCCTTCTCTTCTCTTGATTTTACACCAGTCAGATTAATTAGCATAACATATTGTGTCTGTTTCAGACCAACTTCTTAATTTTGACATAATGCAAAGAATTTGACAATGTTATTTAGAATAAGAGGTGGCAAAGGAGGTAGAAGTGGATTTCATGATTGCATTATAATTTTATTTTAACCAAATTGTGAATCTAGATAAATATCTTGCTAGCTTGCTCTTTACTGAAAGAATTACCTTCATTGTGTTGCTTTCCTGTGGCTACACTATGACTTCATTTTCCTGCTATCAGCTTTTTTTTTTTTCATTTTAAAGAGTAACAGCAATGCACATTTTCAGGACAGTGTGGAGAGTTCCAGTTGTAGAATGGCTTGCTTCCTAAATGTGTATGGATGGGCCAGTAAATTTCCTATGTTCTCTCCAGGATTTTATGATCAAATTTGATTTAATTGTTTTCTCTTTCTTTCTGTCTTTCTGTCTTTCTCTCTCTCTCTCTCTAATCTCTATCTTTCTCTCTCTTTTTCTCTCTCTCTTTCTTTCTGCCAGATTTTGGGGAGCTAAGTAAAAAACTTGCAGAAGTGTGGAAGCAGCTACCTGAGAAGGATAAACTGGTGAGTGTTTTTGTGAGATGTTTTTGTAAAATGATTTCTGTGAACTAGGTGCTTAGATCAGAATGAACTAGCAGCATTGCCACAGTGCCTTGAAATACGTTACCTATATCCCTAAAGCATGTAAAGGTGGAAGATATGGAAATCTTACGCTTGCAAACATTAAAAGCATTCATTTTCTTCTCATAGGATTGCTTTACCTCCTAGCTATTGTAACATCATTCTGCCTCCAGGTCCTGGCATCAGGTAACAGAATTACCTAATGTTAGGAATCTTTCTTTTCTTACCATGGTAACTACAGATCTGGAAACAGAAAGCTCAGTATCTCCAACACAAGCAGAATAAAGCAGAGGCCACCACTGTGAAGAGAAAGTCATCATCATCTTCAGATGGTGCACCAAAAATGAAAGGTAGTTGTTGCACTTTATTTGTCTCATCTCTTTTCCTGGATGGGGAAGGTAGTGTTGCCTGTGGAATAAAAAAAAACAAAGGTCCTTACCTGCTTCACCTCCCTACCTGCTTTCTTACAAAGCATGACATTTAAATCACTAGTCAAATCAACTTTTCTGTGAGAGTGAGAATGATGTCAGCATTTTTCATAAAGATTTCCTTATCTGATTTGTAAAATGGTATTAGTTTTGGCAGTTTAGGGATTGAAATGTAAAATAAGAAGAGACAGAAAAGAGGTTCTAGTGGGATTAGTTTGCTGCTAGAGAGAAAGTGGATTGTTCTTGGTTTAGCATTTCTGATGCCAAATCTGCCCACTTGCATTCAGCTGAGGTAGGTGTTCTGTACATGTGAAAAAAAAAGTTTAAGCTCCAAAGACTATGGGACTGGGGCAGCAGAACAATTTTAGCATCTCATTCCTGTGAGATTTGAACTTTAGTAACTAAATAAGCTTGTGAGTAAAAGAGTGAAAGCAAGGAATAGGGAATTTTAATTTGTGTGTTTTCCAGCTTCTCCAACAGGAGTGATTTCTCCTCACAAAAAATCCCCCACCAGCACCGTGGTGGTGCCTTCCTCACCAGCCAAAGTCCCTGAGACAGATCCCATTGATGTAGCTGCACATTTACAGTTGCTGGGTGAATCTCTGAGCCTCATTGGACACAGACTGCAGGAAACAGAGGTGAGCTTGTAACCAGCAATGTCACAGTGATGTCCCGTAATTTACACAATGCATTCAGGGGGATGATTATTTTATTTTGTTAAAAGTTTAACCAGTGGTTTTTTCTTAAGAAGAGAAACTAGAGGTGGCATGCCCTGTTTCTTCGATGCATCACTATTTTCAGTGAAATAAAAGGCCTCGGCAAACAGTAGGTATCAAAGAAGGACACGTGCTTTGCAGCTCTAGGTCCTTGAAAGCAATTTGTAGTTCAGCAAACTCTTCAGTCTTTTATTACTGTGTGTTCAGCTTGGATTTGGTATTTCCTTGCTATTTTGTCAGTCTCTGATCAGTTTCTGTTACTGTTCTACTTTTTATAAAACTACCAGCCTTTCCCAAGAAGTTCTTTGCATGTCCTCTAGTTTTCTGGCAGTATCATATTGCCAGTGCTTTGGATAGGGGCTACAGTTGTATCATCTTACCTGGTAACATAATGTCACATTTTAATGGTTGCCTACTGTTAAATGACAGTGACTCTCTGAATGCACATTCACATCTATACGCTCTGAGAACCCAGCCCAGCCTCTAAACAGAAAACATATTTGTCTCAAATAATATCACTGAGTTTTATGAGTAGCATGATAATCTCACCCCACTATGCTTGCTTATTTTATCAACGGTGAAATAAATGTTCTTGTATTTTGGTTTTGATATGACTGATTGAGATTATGAGAGGAACAACCAGAGCCCAGAAAAGCCCACAGACAAATTCCTGTTCCTGAAAGTATATAAATGACTGAAACATTTGTTCAGACTTAGCATTTCTTTAACTTCAAAAGTCAAACAACTATTGTCATTAGGACTCCTGTAGTTAACAAAGTAGATGGTACAAAATGGCACAGAAAATATATTACAAAAATTTATTACAGTGTTCTATGCAACTGACAACTTTCTGGTGTTTTCTGTTGAATCCTACCTTTATCTTGTGCCAGTTCATTTCCTACTGAGCTCTGAATTTTTTGAGCCAGCAGTCTCTCTGTGAAGTACAAGGCAGGATTTTGTTACTGTGTAAATAGTGAAAGTGGACTGGAGGAGCTGAAGATACAGTATCTGCATGAGAATGGATACAGTTGAGAAAGAAGCCAGATTTCTACTACTCATCCCTATCCAATTTTTTTCTTTCCTCACTACCAGGGAATGGTGGCTGTTTCAGGAAGTTTGTCAGTCCTCCTAGATTCAATCATCTGTGCTTTGGGCCCTTTGGCATGTCTGACCACACAACTGCCTGAGTTGAATGGCTGCCCAAAGCATGTTTTGGTGAGTTCTTTATGGTTATTTTCTTTCTAGCACTGTTAATTTCAGTAGAGTCCAGAGAGAGCTTTTCTGATTAATCAGTGTAATGTAATTATAATTCCAATGCAGTAAGATTTTTTTCTTGGTCATGGGCTTTTATAGAGGAATATTTATTGAAATTCTTACAGATATATTATCATTGTCCAGTACTGTGCAACATTTTTTTCTCCCACTGGCAATTAACCTAATATTTGTACCATTCATCACAGTGTGAGTAGATCCTGTTTTAGTCATGATGGAGTCAATCCATCTGAATCAAAGTATTCCAGTATTTTTTTAAAGTTCTAATTTTCCATAAAAATAAAACCCACCTTCTAGCTGTTCTGTATCAAATAAGCTGTTTTTCCTTCAGTAGCATAAAAACCAATTTGTGGTCTCAGGATTCCTAATGTGATGGTGTAGGACCTTTTACAAGTGGGTAAAACCTTCTCTGAGGAAAGAAAAATAGTCTGTGCCTTAAGGAGCTGCATAACTACAGTTTCAATTCTACTTTAAGCTACTCTTAATATTGAGCCCTTAATATTTAGCAACAGCTCATGGCATCTATGTAGCCTAATGTGGACATACATTAAGATGGCAGCAGCATCATACTTCCTACAGGAGACATAAATAAAGCAGCAAAGGAGAGGAGCAAAAATAAAAAAACACAGTCTGCAAAAGTTGAGACTAAAAACAATTCTGGCAGAGGGGGGCAACAAAAATGGGATATGAATTGACATGTCATAATAGGACAGCCCTAACATTCAGTCGTTAAGAGAATGGACTGTCAACAACAGGAACAAAGTTGACAACTTAGTCTGTGAACACCCGCAAACTGGCTCTATGCACAAAAGCTGAGTCAGTGGGGTGTCCCCATGTTAAGCCATGGAAAAATTCCGATGCTTTTTTTTTCCCTTCCTGCTTGCACAGTTTGTTAGAGCAGTGATGCCACATGACCAGCAGTGTGCATTTATTAGAAACTCGATCAACTTACTGTTATTAAGGAGCAATGGAGCTTAAGGTGAATTACGGCAGCTACACTTTACTTCTGAAAAACGGTGTTCAGGAGCTGATAATAAATCTGATTTTCATCAGACAGTGGTGTTCTAAGACAGGGATACGCCCCAGCGGTTGTGTCGCAATTTATGTTTGAGACAGTAGGTGGCACTGCTGAATTCTAGAATCAACTGGTGCAGATCCAGCTCCTCCATCTCTCAGTTAAAGTTGTTCCTAAGGCTTCCTTCAGCTATCCAGCAACAGGCTTGAGCTTACTGCATCTGAAGAACATACAGCTGGGTCCTTTTTTTTCTGACGTGCATGAGAAAGATTCCTACGCTCAGAATTCTGTTTTATTTTCCAAGAAAAACTGAAGGACACTTCTTTTTGCCATCTGACACCCTATTAGAGGTGATCAATAGGCAGATTTGGTTGTCTTATCCTACAACAACTTGTAACACAAGTGACTGTGCTTAGTACCCTCACTTGTGCCATTTTTTAAGGATTTCAAGTTATTACCTGACACTAAAAACCACTGAATTTCTCTTCCCAGTCAAACACATTAGACAACATTGCCTACATCATGCCTGGACTTTGATGGGAAAGGATCCTGGGACGTACTCAACGTCTGTGTAACTGACTTGTGTACACGCACCATGCCGGTGTTCCCAATGGGCTCCATGTGGAGGCTTTTAAAGTTTTATATATGTGTAGTATATACATAGGATTGTAACTATTTGACTTTGATTTTATGAAAAGTTGTGAAGTTAAGCTGAGAAAACCCTTTTGAGTTGGTAGGTGAAATGTCCTCCAATCTGAAAATATTTTGTATGAAGAATTCAGAAAGCTTTTGAGATATTTGCCTTAAATTCAGATTTAGTGGGGGAAGCAAACAGAGAATTTCTTCCTTCCAATATAAGGAAGGAAGCTGTCACAGTGAGAGAGGTCATTGAAACAGGTGGCCCAGAGAGGTTCTTGACCCTCCTTCCTTGATGATATTCAAAAGCTGAATGAGCAGTCTGCTCATTCAATGTAGGACTTGCTTTAAGCAGAGAGATGGACCAGATGATGTCCTGATATCCCTGCCTAAACTAAAGTATTCTGCTATTTTGTGGGCAGGTAGAGATGATAATATATTTTGGACCAAGGAATAGAATTGAATTCTTCACCAGCCCTCTTTGTAACTCTCTGTCTAAAACCCACTTCTTGAGGGGAAAGCCGGATAGCTTTTTGCTTCTTGGTCACTTCCTCCAACCCCTACTTCTCAGTCAGTAATAACTGAATGTTGTCAGTGTCAGCTGGCTGGTCTGGTAGCTGGCATTTGAAATGAAGTAGAAGATGACAAGTTTAATTTTTCCTTGTGGACTCATGCTCAAATCATCATTAGCACAATGTATCAACCCATTGGATTGCCTTGAGAGAATGAACCTCCTGCTGATTTTTCCACGGCATGGTCAGCCTGCTTTGATGGAAAGGAGTGGAGAAGCAGATGGGGAAAAGTTGGATTGCTTTTGCCCGTCTTGCACCTGTTTTGTGAAATTGCTCATCCCTCTCACCAGCACTATTGCAGGAGCTGTGGTGGTGCTGCTGCAAGGCAGTGACCCAGTGGCCAGTTTGAAGCAGTTATGGCCAAGTAAGGCACATGTGGGTTGATTGGACCAGTTTCCCTTCCTTCCAGCCACATACCTGGAGTTTGGTTTTCTGCTCCTCTGGAAGCGGAGCTGCAGGAGGACACTTGATTCCTGTTTAGGCTTTTGTCTGTGTGTATGTATGTGTATGTGGTGTTCATATCACATGTATTTAACTTTTACCAATATCTGTAACAGATTTTAATTTATCCTGTATATTTCTCTCTGTGTGTGTATATATTTTTATATATATATATATATACACATAATTTAAAAGCAAAAGTTCCTCCCTCAGCCAGCAGTGTGAAAAATGTGAATCAAGTTTGCCTCACCTCACTTCCTGCAGGAATCAACTCTATGTATAGTAGTAAACATGGGCATTGTGTAAGGAAACACCAGGAAGATTTTACGTGTTTGCAGAAACAGGCTATCTTGCAAAGGTAGGCAGAACAACTGAAATACCATTTGACTCAGGCCTTATCAGCTCTGTAACAGGAAAGTTTTAAAATTGCAAGAGGCATTTTTTACTTCAGAGTAAGTCTAGCTTCTGTTTTTTAGGACAGTTGAAAGTGAGCTGTCCCTCATTGTGGCTGAGCCCCAAATCAGTAGTAAATCAAATCCTGAGGTGTGGAGTTTGCTCCCCATGCCTCTTTGCCACGTATTCCCCAGATGTGCCTGTACAAGGTAGTCTGTCTCTTACAGATCTTTCCTCAGTGCAGTGAGGGGTTTTCTCAGCAGAGGAGGTGTAGAAGATTTCTCAGACCACCAGGCCAGAACACATTTTAACAGCTTAGGACAATGTGAGCCTGGAAATAGGAAGGGCCCGGGAGGGAGGCAGTCCAATCCTGCTTCAGATCCTGGCCCATATTAAAGCATTTGCTGTTGTGAGCAACACAAAATAACCAGCTCTTTCCAGCCCTTCACAGTTGAGAGCATTGTGGTGAAGGGGTAGATCTGCTTTTGAAGAAACAGAAGGGGATCAGCTTTAGCTTTGTCCTCTGTACAACAGAAAACTCTTGAAGAGTGAAAAACACACACGACCCTGGTGTATTCTATTTTTATTAAAATTTGTACACTTTGTATAATCTGTATCTTGTGGTATTTGGTACTATAGGGAAACTTTGTCAAGGCTTAGCAGTTTTTATATTTTTGTTATTTCTTTGCTGTTTGGTCCTGATTACATTACAATTATACACAAACTTTTTTGTACTGTACTTACAATATAATTTTTTTTTAACTTCTGGAGTATTGTCGTTCATTTCTGGCATGTGCTGTTTCTGCAGCTGTTGTTACTACTTGTATTTAGTGTTTCTCAGCAGAACACGTCCAATCCTAACCCTGCTAAACTCACTCACTTGGCAGGCAAGCTGTACTGTTTCCAGCAGCACTGGTCACCCAAATTATCATTCAGGTTCTGAACTGCTTGGGACCCCCCAGAAGGGAGATGTAGCATGGAGCACTGCAGGTAACACCAGGGCATTTTTCTTCCCTGCTTCCTCACCTCCCTTCAGGTTCATGGCGTTCAGGTGACACCAATACACAGGACTCGAGTGTGTTATGCTGGATGTCAGGTGTGGCAGCGTTGGAGCAGGATTTGTGCTGGTTATTAACACGTCCCCATTCTCTGGGTATGGGTGTTGGCTGATTGCAGCCTCAGTTTGGGCAGGGCAGTTGCTTGGGCTGGGAGCATGTCCCAGAACGTGCCAACCACGCAGTGTACAGTCATAGAATAGTTTGTGTTAGAAGGGAGCTTAAAGATCATTTCCAACACCTCTGCCACAGACAGGGACACCTTACACAAAAAATTTGCTCAAAGCCCTATCCAACCTGGCCTGGAACACTTCCAAGGATGCGGCATCCACAACCCTCGGCAACCTGTTCCAGTGCCTCATCACCCTCACAGTAAAGAATTTCTTCCTATCTCCTGCGACTATGTTTCCACACCGGGCTGTGGAAAACTAAAACCCCATCGCCACAGGCTTTCCAGGGTTTGGGCATCGCTCAGGCTCGCGGGTGCTCAGCAGTAGCTCGACGTGGTTGCAGAAAGCGGCGGAGGCTCTCGGCGGCTGGAGCTCTTCGGTTCCTGCGGGCGGGGGCCAAGGACCGGCAGGACCAGGAACCCGTTGGCTTGCACAC
>VZSR01003524.1:5104996-5130601 GCA_013398615.1 Brachypodius melanocephalos | reverse complement strand
GCCCCGCTAGCCAATCCGGGCGCGAGGGGGTCTTGGGGTGGCGAGGTGAAGTTTGGTGCCTTAAAGGGGCCGCAGGCCCGTGGTCCGCGCCACGCCCCCCGGCACCGTCGAGCCCCGTGATTGGTTTGGGGCCATTCCCGCCCGCGCCTTTTCGGGGGCTTCGGGGAGCTGCTGATTGGCTGGCTCCAGCCAGAGCAGCCTATCGCGTCCGGGAAGGAACGGGGCGTGTGACCCGCGGTGGGCACGAGGGGCGGCCGCGAGACAGCGGGGCTGTGAGGCAGGATCAGCGAGGGCTGCAGGGACAGCGGGGCTGTGGGATGAGGTCAGCCAGGGTTCCAGGAACACCGGGGCTGTGGGACAGGATCAGCGAGGGCTGCAGGGACAGCGGGGCTGTGGGGACAGTAGCTTCAGGCTGGTCCGGCCCTGGGGCACGCGGCTCGCCCAGTCGGATCAGTGTCCCCTACCCAAAGGACTTACATGCTGGGCAGCTGGGGGAGTTTGCCCACCCTGAGCCTCCCAACACTGAGCTGTGGGACAAGTGGTGCCCGGTAGTGCCATGTCCTGGCTCCTGCAGCATGAGTTGGCTCACAGCACGGAGCACTAGCTCCGGCAATGAACACAGCACCCACCCTGTGACCTGGCAGGCCCACGGGCACGTAGTGTCCTGCAGTTGCTGTGCTCAGGGCAGCTTGGGGAACATGGGAGAAAGATGGGGCCTGAGAAAGTGGAGCAGAGATGCCGCAGTTCGAGAAAAGACCATCAACAGCCACACTGTTGTCAGAACAGGGATGCAATTCTTAAAATGCTTAGGGTGAAGACTCTCTGTTCCCATGTTGTGTTACCTATGGGCCTTGAAGTTGTGCTTGAAGATTGATGCCCCTTTAAACTCTCCAGTTGTAAGTTTATGCATTTGCTCATTCTTGCTGTTCATTGCTTGTCAGACCTTTGCCCTGCTGTGATCATCCAGTCCCACATTCATTCTTTTTGGTGTCCTTGCATGGCTGTGCCTGTGGTGGGAAGAGAGCAAGCAGATGTTTTTAAGTCATGCTTTTATTATAATGTTTCCAGAGGCTACCCTAACTGTGTCCCAAAGTGTGTCAGGGGCACTGTGAGGTGCCACTCTGGTGCTGGGACAGATAGGTGAGATGCATTACAGCTAGGTGGTGGAAGGATCATCAGGGAAGACTTTGTGTTATCAAAATGCTCCAGGTGATCTTCAACATATCCCCAGAAGAACATCACATGTTTCATCACACATTCCAGGAGAAGCCATCTCCTTTTTTCTGAATGAATGCTCTTTGTTCCCTCAGTGAGTGTATCAGATATGTCTTTGTGTTTGAGTAGAGGCTATCTGAAGGTTGCCTCACAGATCCTCTGGTCAGTTTAGTAACCAGATAAGTGGGTTTGTTTCAATGAAATAAGGGATTCCCAAGCAACAAAGCAACAGCAAAGAAGAGGAAAAAAGAAAAGGTTTTTCAAAAGGGTTGTCAGAGAGGAGTTGAGAAGCAGAGATGTGATACTATGGAGATCTTACCAGGGGGATCTTTACTGGGGTTATGGGAATTCAAAGAGGTGGAGGAATTAAAGCATATGAGAAAGGAACTCTGTGGAGGACTTGAAAGGGCTGATGATTGAAAATATGAATATTTTCTCCTTTTGAACACTGCCTATCAACATCTTGGGAACATGGATAAATGCTATCTTCCCTGCATAATTTGGGACACAAACATAATTTCCCCAAACTCGTTTGGTAGGTCTGCGGCAGCTGCATGTCCAACCTGTAAGCCTGATCACCAAACCTGTACAGTGCTGCTGCCCTGGGCTGTCTGCAGAAAGATAATGCTGCGTCCTTGTAAATTATCTGGGCAAAGTCATGTATGCTTGATATAGCTTATGAAGTCTAAAATAGCTTTAGATGAAGGCTAAGGAATAAAAAAAGAAACCCTCTGTGGCACACTGCAGCAATGTTCTCAAATTCCTTCATTAATGTCAATCTAGTAAGACCCATTTGTTTTGCTGACTAGGAAAGCAATGCCCAGATAATCTCAGTGATCTGTGAGAGAATGAGTCAGTTGCAGAGGAGTAGGTTTTCCAGTTTCTTACTCACAGTTCTGAGATTTAGTCACAAAAGTTGCCTCTGTCCTGTTTTTGTACCATGATGTCTCTTCCCAAATAAGAGGAACACAGATTTGCTTGTTTGGGTTTTTTTTGTATTTGTTTCTGTTGTGAGGTGGTTTTTTTTTTTTTAACATCAGTGGGAAAATTTCCAAAGAGTGATAAAGCATCATAGTTCAGATTTCCCCCTCAAATGGGAAATCCACTATGCCTCCATCTAGGAGCTACAAGAATCTTTTTTCCATTTTCAAAATGGAAAATCCAATTTCAAGGAGGTGAATTCTCTCTGAGTGAGAGAATGGAGAAAAAAACCACCAATGCTCACTCCTCACCCTGAAAGTCTAAAATAACTAGTAATTATATCAATACCAAAAGGAACAGAGGCAGGTTATTTCAGTGAGGGAGGGCAGGCAAGGGATAGAAGTAACGGTGTAGCACAGAGATGACACAGATTTTTTTTATGGATGCAGGTTATTTTAAGCATGAGGAACAGGAAAATTTGAGACTGTAAAGAGGGAGCAAGTAAGAAAGACTCCTGGGTAAGGAAGAGAGGCAGATGCAAAACATTAGGCCAGAAAAAGCCCCACGACCTGTTGTATCCCACCTTGCAGGTGTTCCTGCACCCCTCTGTGGGATCTCTGGGTCTCTGCAAGGTTGTGCTTCTCAAAAAAATATTGCCTTGTCTTCTGTGCCTGCTCTGTCTGGAGGAAAAGGGGCAAAGACAGCAGTTGAAGAGTCACTTGATCCCTGAGAATTTGAGCTGATTCACAGGAAAGCAGCAGGAATTCAGAGACAGAAATACCCATACCACTATGTCAGCACAGTCTGTGTCCATCACCATCCTTGAATTAGGTTGGAGCCATATCTCTGGTCTCTAAAATGCATGTTGTCCTCTCAGGCTTTGGGGGAAGGATACAGCTAAATTGTGAAGTCCCCACAGAGTTGGTGCTGAAGTTCCCTCAAGGGAACTAAAAGCATGAGGCTTGTACAGGGTGCTGATTTGGGCCTGTGAGCTTGTGAACTGAAGAGAAGTTGGGAGAAGGAACTTCTTGCATTGCTTTCTGCTGAACCTAAGCTGGTGCCCTGAAATGCCTGTTGAAATGGGTGAGAAGGTGCTTGATGCCTTGCTGAGGAACTTAGAGCCAGCAAGAAGCACTTGCAGGGAACAGTTAGAAGGCTTCACTTGGAGAAGGGGCAGAGCATATCATAGGCAAAGGATTTCTGAGCAGCATCTGGCTGGTTAGGGGTGCTTCAGGTCTGGAATGGGGAGCAAAGGGGACAGGAGCCTCACAGTACCTTCTGTCCCTGGCTGCTGTACTTCCGCACGCTACTGACTGCAGTAGTGTGTGCTGGTGTGCTGCTGCAGGGACAGCTGAGTGGGATCCCCAGCCCCACAGGGCACTCTCCCCTGCCACCAGGGCAGAGACCGTAACCTTGAAAAGAAGCGAAGTTGTGAAATGCACTCATAGCATAAAGCAATGTACAGCTCCTTTGCGCCAGTTATGCCGACTGTTCGGAGTTCTTTGCTGTTTGCTGGTTCCAAATAACTTTTATCACCTAGCTGCAGTCACAGGAGCACATCCAGTGCCATGCAGGAAAAGAGCTGATGCTCTGGTTCAACCCGTACCACAGTCCTGCGCAGTTCTGGGTTGATCTGAGCAATTTGTGAGGCAGCAGACTGGAATCAGGCAAACCTCAATGCTGTCACACCCGGGGAGCCAGACTGGCTACCAAAACAATGTGGCTTTGGAGCAGCCCCATGAAGGGCCTCCTGTATATTCAGTAGCTGGTTGGTTTGGGGCTTGGAGGGGGGATGGCATTTGCAGGCTCACGATAACCTCTGCCAGGGGAATTCTCTGCTGCAGGTCAGGCTCAGCTGGTAACACACAGAAGTAGGTGCTGCCTGATGAGTCCCATCAGGCAGAGTGCTGGGCGTATGGCAGTGCTCAGCCTCCTATGCTTGCTCTTTTTAGGGATTTGTCGCTGTCCTCAGCCATGCTGGGCTCAGTTTTCATGCGGAACAGACAGCTCATATGCTAATTACAGCTCATGAAATGGGGCCAGCCACCCTGATCCTGCATGTGACTAATTAGACTTTGTTTCCTTTCCTTCTGCAGGTTTTACAAAAGGGCAAAGTTCAGGATTTTGGAGAAAACTCCATATCTTACTAGGCTTGGAAAGTCCTTTCAGCTTGGAAAGAGAACAAGGAGATTTAGAAGGGCATTAGCTCCAGCATTCACAATGTCAGCTAGGTCAGGCCTTAATTTGTACTGGGTAAATTCAAGCATTTTGTCCTTGGAATTGCCTCAGGGTCACATTCCTGTTTTCCATATGCTCTAATACTGCTCTTCCAGCTTTGCATTTTGTGACCTGGTGTAGTGTTTATGGCAGGTTTGCTGCTTTCCTGCAGCTCTCCTTTGATGAGTGTATGAACTGGGGTGACAGTAGCAGGATGACCACCGAATTGTGGGGTAACAGGGGCAGGATGTGTTACTTCTGAGGAAGTCCAGTTTTCCCCTAAGTGGCCAGCCAGGTGAAGGAGCATGCATGGTTTATTTACATTCCTTTCTGAAAAGCAAACCTGCTGTTCGACCTTGGCAGGATTGGTGCATTTGGAGGGAAAGGGTGGTGGGGAGCAGGTTACAGCTAACATTGGGAAGCAGGGAAAGGGTGTTTGCAGATTCAATGCATGTTTGTGTACAATGCAAAGGAAGGTTGGGGAAATCTGAACAGCAAGGATTGATGGTTAAATGCAGGTTTTATTTTGTCCTTTGTTTCTTCTGTAGCTCAGAGCTTCCAAGCAGGCTCAGCTCTGTTGCTAAGTTGTGGGTTTCCTTCCATGTGCAATGAGAAGTGTGGATGTAGACTTCCCTTTCAGCAGAGCAACCCCTGTGTGGTGGATTTCTGTGATTCATTGCCAGTGGCACCAAACAGTGCAGAGAAAGTTCTGGCTTGTTCAAACCATGATGTGTCATGAGCAGGGGATCCTGGAGGAGGACACAAGTGAGGGGGGCTTTGTGACCATATGAGCCAAACACATCAGAATGACCTGAGCTGCAACCTGCCTGCCAGCAAGGCTGTCCCAGGTATCCCAGGGCAGGAGGAATCCTGGAGATCTGACATTTTACTGAGTCCTGATCCCAAAGAAGCCCCAATAGAAAACATTTTCCCTCATGTGTTACCACAGTTTCCGCCACTGACTGGTACATGCCCTGGTGCACTAGACACACCTATTGCCCTGGATGTGTTCTCAACTACATCACCCAGTGCAATCCTTCCTCCTCCCACATCACCCTGACTCTAACCCAGGTTAGGAAGCTTGGAAGCTTGTATATGCTAGAGATCAGGATCCCTATGTAAAGTTAATACTCAAAGTGACAAAAGTTTACCTGAATTAAGGAGCATTAAGGTTATTCCAATAATAGCCAGACCTTTGGAAAGGTGGAAGAGCATCAAGAACATTCTGCCACTCTCCTTCCCTGTCTGCCCTCTTCCATTTGGCTGTGGCCACAATGTCATCAGCATAATCACTGTGTAATCAATGCATTCTGTAGCCAACAGAAAAGGTGGTGGCTGGATTGTGATAAGATGTAGATAGCTTCACACTGTGGTGTGCAGTCTGTCAGAGGGACATGTGTGTAAGAGGCTGCATTGCACAGTGGTGAGAATAGATCTATGCCTGACCCTTCACAGGATGTGATGGATGTGCTTACCCAGGCAGGAGTTAAAAAATCTTCTTCTTCTTCCTGTCTTATGGTCTTATCCCACTACTGCATAAACAGGCATTTAGTTTCATTCCCACACAGGGATAATTAGCTGCTGGGTCAAAGGCAGAAAAAGGCAGTTCCGCAGAGGAAGGACCTCTCAAAAGGGGTAGAGGACCCGCAGCAGCAAGGGACAGACCCAGATTTTGCAGGGACAGCAGTTTTGAAAATACAGGCACTTCTATAAGTACCTTGCTGGGACTGAACTCTCCTGAAGAGCACCTGGTAAGTGCTAAACCGGTCTGGCCAGTTTTAATTCTCTTGCCCCAGTGCTAAGTGTTTTGTAGTATGAGAGAGCTAGAAAGGATGGTTCTTGTCCTCTGCTTGCCATTTGCTGGATCTCTGTTTCCCCGTGGTCTTGGGAGTGCCTGGTCCTGCTGGCCCCGCTGGCAGTTCTCTTTCCCCCAGCTATTGGTGGTGTCCCTGAAGACATCAGTCAATAGCATGGCTAGGACTGAGGCATGGATGATTACAGGGTGGAGACACTGGTGCTCCCAGTAATAGCTGCTCATTTCCCAAATCTCTGCCTTAAATAAATAACATCAAGGCTGACTGAGGAATTCCTAATTAAAGGCGACACAATCAAAGCTGAAACAATATTATTTCAACTTCAGCCTGCAGTTTGCTTCTGCCCACACTCCCCAGAGGCCAGAAGTTCAGGGGAGAGGTGTAAATGTTAAACAAGAGAAACCCTGCTTTGGTTTTCTAGTTTGCTTGTTTGTTTTTATAGAGTTGGTGTACAAAAAAAAAAAAGGGGGGAGAGTTGATTCTTTTGTCTCCTTATGTGGTACAAACCAAGAATTGGAGCTATTGGCATTAGATCTGCATCAGTATGAGCAGGCTGAACTCACAGTTTCTGGCCTTGCAGTAACAAAGCAAATATGCCCCCTTTTCCCCAGCTGTGGAGCTGAAGTTATGCTGAGATCCTTTCCCTTCGTATGGAGGACACCAGAGGTCACACAGAGTGTGTTTGTGTGTCAGTAGCACTGGAGGCATGGGCGAAGCTGGGCACCCACCATCCCAGCTGTGTGCTCTGCCATGGTGACACCCAGGGGGGAGCATTTGGTGACCCAGAATTTGTACATGGATTTGCCTTCTTGCATGTTGTAGTGGCAGCCAGGGAGAAGCAGTCTGGGGTCTGGGGCCTTGTGAGAGCTTAACTTAAGAGTGCCAGGGCTGCTCTTAACTTTGTCTTGGTTTCTGTTTTCCAGAGAGAGCTACTGATGGGTCACTGCGCAGTGAGGACTGGGCTCTCAACATGGAGATCTGTGACATCATTAACGAGACTGAAGAAGGGTAAGGGAGCTGGCAAGGGCCCACATCCAGCGGCAGGTCCCTGCATTCCCTGGAACAGCACATCTCTAGGCTGCAGTGATAGCATGCACTGGTGGAGGTAATAAGCTAGGCTTCCCAGCAATGCCTGAGACAAGGCTTTGCTAGGAGACCTAGAGACAAAGCAAATCTGTCAGAGCATTTATTAGATGCTTCTCTATAATCTTGGTGAGTGCTAGGAACCATTTGAACAGGTCTTCAGGGTCCCCAGACAACCCTCTGTTCAAGCCAGGCTGCCTCCCATCTCCAGAAGGCATATTTGCATTTCTTCCACTTTGATTTATTCCCCCTTCATAGCCTTCTCTCTCTCTCTTCTGGGAATGTAAAAATCTAAAGGCTGGTGACTGAGAAGAGGGGAAAAATCTCAGGCTGCTATTCAGTCCTCTTACTGTGCCAGTCTTTCTTGGGTTTCTTCTCAGGTATTTTCATGTACAGTCACTCATACACAAAGTGGGTGGGGGCGCTCTTGTCTCCCTCTTCCTGCATGAGATGTTCATCAGTCTGCCAGACTTGTTAACTCAGGAGCTGGGGATTTGCCAGTGAATTCGAGGGAGAAGGCTCCTTCTCACAGTGGAGATGTCAAGAGCAGCATGTAAAAAAGAAGGTGCTACATGGAATAAAATATGTAGGTTTCACTCCTGCTGTCCTACCCCACAGTGATGTTGACAGAGGATTAGCAAGCCAAATTTTCAGCTTCACAGTTGTATGGAAACAAAGTCAAACATCTCTATTTACAGATCTGTCACCACTCATTTTCCACTATCCCCATGGTGCAAACACACCTGTCTCTGTCCACAGTTCTCAGGCCTGAGCTGTGGACAGGTCTGGGCACCCGATAACACAACTGGACAGGCTGACCCATTGCTCTGCTAATGCCCATCCATTGACACCATGCTGCCCACAGGCCAATGCTTCCACCCTCCTCACTGCCTCAATGTCTCCACCCCACTTTTCTCCTGTAGCACTGCTTCTCTTCCAGCTCAGCTTCTCTTCCTGTGCTCTGCAAGAGCAGCTTGGTTCATTTGTACCCTCTTAACACCACAGTGGTCTGAGACCATGGTGTTTCTCCCCTCTGAGAATGGTTAATGAGGCCTTGCTATGCTGTTGCTCTCTTACCCACCTGCAATATAGGCAAGATTTTGCCACTGTATCACCCCTGCAGCTTTTGAGCCTCCTTCTCTCCAGGGAAATGTTAAACAGCTTCTCTTTGAGTAACACAGGAATTGGTGCAGCTTGGTCTCTCCTTCCTGTTTCTAACCCATGCCAAGTTTTCTGTGGTCTCCTTTTCAGTCTCTCTGCCATGGGATTTTGCTCTACCCTCCAGGAATGTGTTTCTAGCATTTTTTTTACTCTTTTCTCTGTTGTGTCCTCATCACCTTGAGCTATTGCAGGCATCAGCACAGAAGCCTCTAATTTCAGTAACAGCATTCAGGGACATTGTTTAATGGTGGACTTTGCAATGTTAGGTTTATGGTTGGACTCAATGACCTTAAAAGGTCTTTTCCAACCTAAATGGTTCTGTGATCAGCCAACCCCACCCCTCTTGCAGAACCACAAACAAAAGCTGCTTTACCGGTCACTGTTTCAAGCCATCCTGAAAACATGGTAAGAAGGGACACCTGCTCAGTATGAGGCATCCAGAACCTGTGGCTGTTTTGCTTTCCCTCAACCTTCTGATGATCTTTCTTCATCTCATTTCTCCTTCAGACCCAAAGATGCCTTCCGAGCCATTAAGAAGAGAATTGTAGGGAATAAGAACTTCCATGAAGTTATGCTGGCTTTGACGGTGAGCAGTCAGGGCTCTTTCTCTGCTCTGTGACACCCTGCTGTAAGGCTGAGTGCTAAACACAAGTTTTAGCACACTGAACAGACACATGTACCTAAAGCCAGCAAGGCTAACACATGGAGGGCAGAGAAAGCTACAGCTAATGTTATATTGCCTTTGAAGGTGCTGGAGACCTGTGTCAAGAACTGCGGCCATCGCTTCCACCTCCTTGTGTCCAACCAGGACTTTGTAGAAGGTGTGCTGGTGAGAACAATCCTGCCAAAGAACAATCCACCTGCCATAGTGCATGACAAGGTGCTGACCCTCATCCAGGTGAGCCAAGAAATGTGAGCATCTGCACCAGTCCAGCAAGTGTGTGTCTTTAGGTGTTTCTACAGAAGGCTGTGGTATGTGGTGATGGGCTGTACTGTCTCCTTCTCCCCAGTCCTGGGCAGACGCCTTCCGCAGCTCTCCAGACTTGACTGGTGTCGTTGCTGTCTATGAAGACCTGAGACGGAAGGGTTTGGAGTTCCCCATGACTGATCTGGACATGCTGTCACCCATCCACACACCACAGAGGGTATGGGATTATTGCTGAAGAGAAGAATGTTGGGCAGCTGCCATTCTGGAGCAATGAGGGGATTTCAGGAACTCTGTCTTGAATTTAGAGGGGTTTTGGGTGGTGAGAAGCTCCAGGACAGCCAAGAGCTGTTGGAACCAGATGGGGAATTGCCATCAATGTTTTTCCTCTAGTTGCACTGCCCTGTCACATGTAAGTGTCTAACTTCTTCTCCCTCTCACTTTCCCCACATCTTTCTGTAGACTGTGTATGGCTCCAACTCTCAGTCTGGACAGAACTCACCTGCAGTCAACTCCCCTCAGCAGATGGAGTCCATCCTCCACCCTGTCACCCTGCCCCCAGGGAGAGGCATATCCAGCGATGCGCCCATCACACCCACACCAGAGCAGGTGAGTTGGACACAAGTCCCAGGATGTTGCTGACTCTTCCTGTGATTGAGGCTATTTCACAAACACTGGTCTGGGACTGCAGTACTTGTCCTGCCCCAGGCCCTGTCTTCAAGGAGCTGTTCCTCTAAAGCACAGTCCTTGGAGAGCTCCCCAGAGCTCCATTGTGGTCACAGTGATAAACTGGGATACCACAACCATGGAGTGGTTATGCTTCCCTAAGACAGGGCTGCTTGCAGGTAGAGGGAAGTGGGGAGCTGAGACATGATGCCCCCTTATCATCTTTGTTTATCTTACCTCACTGCTTACTTTATATGAATCAACTCTGTCTGGCCATGTGGTTTCTAAAGGCTAGGGCTCCCTCACTTGTTTCCCCATCCTCTTTTCTCCTTCCTCACCCTGACTTCATATGACACCATGTACAGCACCAAACCCCGAGCTGTCAGTATTTTACATTCCCTTGAAGAACAGAGGGTAGAAACTGTTCTAAAGAGGCTCATTAGCAGCTTGTAAACCAGAGGACTAAATCTTCAACTGCACACATTAGCTGAGGCTCTCCTGTTGAATGGGAATTAATTGTTTTCCCCTCTCTTACCACTTCGGAAATGAAACAATTTAACTGGCTACCACATGGGAGCTGTTAGATGAGGAGAGATTTGAATCATAACAGCAGCCTGTGCTATTAAAAACCAAGGCAAGGCTAGACTAGTGGCCAAAGATCCCAGGTGTGGGCCTGGCATCTGCTACCAGCAAATGAATTTGATGGTAAGTAATGGAAGGGTTTCCTGCTGGGAGCTCCTGAGAGATAAAATGAGTGGTGACAAACAAACTCCCTGGTGGCTGTTCCTTCCAGCTCTGTGAACCGGCATGCACACGTGGTGCCATTCCCTGCCATTCAGAGCTACCTCAGCTATGTCCCCAGCCTCCCCTGGCAGAGCTGTCACTTCACTTCACTTATGCAGATTGGGAAGCTGCGCAGTGAGCTGGAAGTGGTCAATGGGAACACAAAGGTTATGTCGGAGATGCTGACGGAGCTGGTGCCGTCCCAGGCTGAGCCTTCTGACCTGGAGCTGCTGCAAGTAAGGAACACTGGGCTGGGTGGAGGGGTGGCACATGCAGCACAATTTAGCAATTACTTGATGGACTGAGGCCCAATGCATGCCATGTGTGGGGAACAGCTGAACAGTTTGGGTTTATCAGGCAGTGAAGGGATACGAGAGACAGAAGGTAGAGTTTCAATGGTGGATGGAAATCACATTACCGAAGCTAGAATTATCTTAGAAGGGAATTTGTAGTCCCCAAGGGCCTTTCTTTCTGGGTGATGTGTTACACAAAAAGCATACAATTATTAAAGATCAGACTCAGTTTACCTCTCACACCAATATTTGTTGCCCATCAACAGCTCCTGATAGATCCCAGTAGCCTCTGGGGTCTGTGTTCCAGTCAGACTTCCAAATTTGTGAGTCCTCAGCTGTAGTGTGACCTTTGTGGTGACTTGTCCTGCTTTGAACAGGAGCTGAATCTGACATGCAGAGCCATGCAGCAGCGAGTCCTGGAGCTGATTCCTCGTGTCCTCCATGAGCAACTCACCGAGGAGCTGCTCCTCATCAATGACAACCTCAATAATGTGTTTCTGCGCCATGAAAGGTACCTCTCTCCTCCCTTCTCTTCCCTGCTCTCCCACAAGACTTTACTGCCCCTGAAGGCTGCCTATGCCACCCTTTTGATCTGCCCATGAGTATAATACTCGAGATGTATCAGTCTGTATCATCCATCTTTGAGAACAAAGCCTGTTTTCAGTTTTTGCTGACTAATTCCTGTCCCTTCAAAGCTGCTGTGTAAGTTCCTGATGGGATATAAGGATGTCCCTGTGGCATAACCCAAAAGAAGGAGGCAACTGCATGGAAAGAGCTGGTTTTCTAGCTCTGAGGCAGATGGGAACAGAAAGAAATTGCCCAGGTGGGATCAGCACTCCATTTTTTTCCCTTCCATTTCAACGAACACATCTCTTTGCTAGGGTGACATCTGGGGAGTTCATCCCCAGATGAAGCTGTTGGTTAGGAGTAACTCTGGAGGATCCTAAGAAACTCTCACACCACCTCTCAGAAGACATCAACTCTGTGGGTCTTGTTGGGGTATCTTGAGGGGAAATTGGGCCCTGAGCCATAGTTCCCCTTTCCTAGTGGATAGCAAAGGGCAGACTGTGCCAAGTCTTATAAGAAATCTCTTTTTATTGCTGTGGGTGAATGAGCCCACACTACTGAAATGCGTCCTGTCATCTTTCTTACAGGTTTGAGCGACTTCGGACAGGACAGCCTGTTAAGGTAACTCAGAGCAACTGCCCCTCTGTGCAGCTTGGTTTGCATCCTGCAGGTCCAGCAGCACCCTGCTGACTTGGAGGGAGGTTCAGTCTGCCCCACTTAGAAATGGTGGGCTTTGCTGCCCAGCCAAGCTGCACCAGAACACCTGGTGTGTGGAACACCCCATTTCCCACTGCAAACCTCTCCAACTCCACCCAAAGAGCAAGAGCAGAGCAGCAGCAGTTATGGTTTTCCCATACCGAGGACCAATTCCCATATGAGCCTTCTCTGAGCACTACCCTGTCCTCTGAACCAGCATCTACCCTACTTACTGACATCCAGCAGAGCTGGGAGGCTGGCTACCAAGGCATATCCTGCCCTGGGACAATATTCCCAGCCAGTTCTCTGATCACTGTCCCTCTTCTCCCTCTTCACAGCTGATATCTTTTAATGGGTGCAGAAAGGCTTTCCTCTGTATCAATGAGCTAGGATTGTAGGGTCAGGGTGTCCAAGCTTCAGAAACTCTATAACATCTTCACTTTTCTTCCTCCAAAGGCACCAAATGAGGCAGAGAACAGCTTGATTGACCTGGGACCCAGTACTCCTTCAGCATTGAAACAGCCTGAAGTCACCAGCAACCTTTCCTCTCAGCTGGCTGGAATGAGTATGTTGACATTTTTCCCTTAGTCTTTCTCCTATGCTGCTTTGAAAATCCTTTCCCACCCTTGAATCATCTCCCAAAATTATTAAGTCAGATTCCTAGAGTAACCTAGAGAATGTATTTTCAACTAATAAACTCATGAAGAAAATTGTATATGCCCCAAGGCACTCAAGCATACGTCTTGGCGTCCTCACCTCACGTTGTGCAGGAGGTTGCCATGACTTAAGAAGGACCTCAGCATTAGTCTGTGGCTAAGGACCTGGCCTTCCAGCAGGATTGGGGATAAAGTTGCTACCTCTGCAATACCTGGCAGCATTGTCTGCTTGCCTCTTACTGTGTGGTGTCATGCTCACCACTGAGGTCTGGGAGAAGCAGAGCAGCTGAAGCTATGCTGCAGAGGCAGCTATGAGCATCTTGGGCTCAGGACCCAGGATTTGATAGGTTGTTTACTCAAAAAACCTGAGGGGTCTTGGGGGTTCTTCAAGACATACCAACAGCCTACATAGCACTGCCTGGATGCAGTTGCAGAAAATTGGCACCAGACTGTTTTTACAGACAAGCCAGCTGAGATATTTTTCAAGCCAAGTTTTTTTCAGATGATGCCTGAGTCATGAAAATCCACTCATCTGTCTCAGAGGTGCTTGCCCAGAAGCACAGGTTATTTTCTTCCACAGGTTATGGAGCAATTCCCTCCAGAGTTGTCTAATATGGTCAGGAACATCTAGCCTTCAGCATCAGTAAATTGATGCTGCTGCTTCTGTCTGAAACTGAGCCAAAAATATCTACTGAGTGGGCAAGAAGTGTAGCTTCTGTTACTTCACCCATGACTGCACACATGCATAGGCTGTGCTGCAGCTGAGGAGCAGGATGGAGGAGCAGGCCTAGAGTAGTTTAGCCTGTTCTGATGACAGTTTTCCATCCAGCACTCTCCAAGCCCACAGTCTTCCATTTACTGTTCATTGCTGCCTGCTCACCCTGCTCTCTCTCCCACAGACCTGGGCTCAAGCAGTGTAAGTGCAGGGCTGCACTCCCTTGACACTTCTGGCAAGCTGGAAGAAGATTTTGACATGTTTGCCCTGACTCGCGGCAGCTCACTGGCTGAGCAGCGCAGAGGGTGAGTGGAGCAGCTCACTCTGTCCTGTTCTGCCTTCTTGCAAAGGATGAGGGCTCAGGGAAAATAGGGCCGTGATCTGACCAGCAGCAGTTCCTGGGAGACAGCAGGATGCAACAAAAATGCCCTCTTCACACATGCAGTGTTTGTAGGATGAGCCTTGTGCTCCCAGTCCTTTTTCCTGCTGCCATCATCTCCCCTTTGGGGCATCCTCCTGGGTACAGGGTGAAGGAATTGGTCCCTGCATGTGAGCATTGTGGTGCCACGTGTTCTGGGAGATTCAGTGTCTGGAGATGAAGGTCTGAAGTGGGACTGTCTCAGTTTTCTTGTATGCCTCTGAACTCATATGCCCTGACAGGGGTGATGTTCAATTTGGGAATCCCAGAGTAATGATTCAGCCCAACAGATTATTCAGCTGAAGTACGGGAAGAGTGCAGTCACTTGTGGATTTCAGGAGGGCACTGTTCTGTGCCTCAGCTTCCCTGCTGGCAAGTGGGACTGATGTTTCTTCCTCCATGGTGTGTTTGAGACCTCTTGGTGTAAAGTACTAAGAGTTGGGTCTCCATAGTACTGGCTGAACTGAAGAGGTCTTCTCCACTGCAGAGTAGATTCCTGAATCCTTGTTCTGGAGGAGCTGACAAGAGCTGTGCTGACCTCTGGGTTTAGAGACTGTGGCTAATCTCACATTGCTTTGCCTGGCAGAGCCATTCACTGCTCTCCATAGAGTACCAAGCAGTAGAGCCCATGGGCACATCACTGCCTCCAGCCCTCCAAAGCCTGTGCTCCTGCATTTCTGCAGCCACTGAAGTGCCTTGTTCTGCAGCTGCTCAGTAACAAGCTAAAGTCTCTTATACATGTCAAGTTAAGGTCTCTTAACAATGTCTCCTTCCATTCATCTGCCTCAGACTGCTTCTGGTAAATGTGGTGGGGAAACCCATGGCCTACACATGACTTCATGTGTTTTGTGCCTCGGTTTCCCCACCACTTTTACTGTGGGTTGTGCTGGCTGAGGACAGAGACAGTCCAGCATGAAAACAGTTGTATCAACAGCACCCAATCTGGGCTGAAACCAGAGCCACTGGTATGTGCTCAGTGCTGGAGTTCTGAACAGAGGTGGAATTGTATCCTCTCTGCTGTAGCGCAGTCCTTAACAGGCTGAGGCTTATGATCTCTGCACAAGTAACAAGACATCTTCTATTTATTCCTCACTGCCCTTCATCTGCCTGCACCTGGACTCCTGCCAGGTAACCTCTAGTGGCTTAGGCTTCACATTTCACTGACAAGCCTCTGCTCTCAGTGTCTCCCTCCAATTGAACAGACCCATTGCTCTACAGCTCCCGAACAGGACGTGCTGGGAGAGCCTCTGGGGTTTTTTCCTGACCCCCCCATGCTTCATGTGTGTCTCAGTGAGGCAGTGCTCGAGGCACTTCAAGCCTTTCCTGCCATTCTTCCTCATCAGTGGCATGATAGCAGCGCTGTACTTCATCCTGGATGCTATTGTCCACAGCGGCCCCTTCACTGATGAGCACTTCTTTGAGAAGTTTGAGCGGCGGTGGCCCAAGCTCCTGGCCCCCGGCAAAAACAGCTCCACTTGATGGTCTGCTGGATCTGTGGAAAGGGGCCTGGGAGCAGCTGGAGAGGAAGGTTGTGGAGAGTTTCTGTGAAAGGTTTCATTTTCCTAGCTTGGAGAGCTTTCTCCACTCAGCATGGATCAAATGGTGACATGTGGCACTGTCAACTGTGGTAGCAGCTTAGAGGGGACACAGGATTGGAATAAGGGAAATTATGAGTGAGATATGTCTGTGTGTGGAAAGAGCTTGCTATAATGGTGCATTTGGAGACCTGGAAGCAATACTAAGCTCCTCTGATCATCCAGTCTCACCTGTGGCCAGCATAGGCCAGTGAGCCTCTGCCACCATCACTTCTCGCATGGTATTAGTTAAAGAGATGTTTTTGAGCTGTTTGTGTCTGTGAAGATAGGAGAGTATGTAGGGGCTTGTTACTCAAATCCCTTCTGAAATATCTGTAGTATTCTGGTCAGTCTGTGTTAGTTTTCTCTCTTTATAGTACATCCCAAAGGTGAGTATCGTGGTTAATGCACCTAGCTCTGTAAGTCTGTGTCTTAGTTTTCATGAGTCCTTGTCATCCTTCTGTCACTGTGCCAGGGCTGTCCTGTTGTATCCCACAATTATGTTCCAGATGTTAGTCTGTTTTGTGGTGGGCTACACCTTTAATAATGGCTTTGCACACCTTTCTAGAAGCTCCTGGGAGCAGAATGACAAGGCATGAAGAACTGTGCAGTCAGAAGAACTGAATGTATGTTTAGGAGTTCCTGCTCCTCACTCTCAGGCATCTCATCACCCTGTTGTCTCTCTTTCTACTTCCAGGGTAAAGTACGAAGACCCCCAAGCCACCAAAGGCCTCGCTGGTGCCCTGGATGCCCGGCAGCAGAACACGGGAGCGGTGAGTGGCCACAGCTTTTACTGCATCACCAGGAATGGGAGTGACCTCCTGGCTCACCAAGGCAGTAAGGGTGCTGTCTGTTTGGAAAAAGTCAAGTGATGATAACTCCCAGTCTCCACTAACCTGCACTTCCTAGCTGGGCTGCATATCTCATTCTTAAAATCCCTGAGGTGAGGAGCTGTGAAAAGTCTGGGATTGCCTCAGGCAGTTGAAGGATGTCCCTCCCCAGGGAAATTTCCACCTGGATATGTATGTTTTATTCCTCTTCAGCACATTTCCAAGTCCAGTCACTTTGTCTCTGCAATCAGAGAAGTAGGCCACCAGTACTAGTATATTCTTTCCCTCACCTTAAACCCACTGCCTCCCCTCTCCCTCACACTGCAATGCAGACTCTCTGTCATCCAGGGGGAGTCTGGCGCCTCTAGTGATGGAGCCCAGCTGACAAAGTGGATGATGCGTCAAGGAATGGTGAGATCTGAGGTCATGGAGCGACAGCAGGGAGGAAGGAGGCTAGGGCTGCTGAAGCAGAAGTGTCACTGGCACAGCATATGAGGATGCACAGCAGACATCAGCATATACTGCTAAGTGAAATGGAGCAACCCTGGGCTGGGCCAGTAGTGGAGACCAGGTTTGGGAAGGAAGCAGGAAGTGTGCCAGTCCTTCTTCAACTATGTGTAGGAAAAAGTCCTAGGAGCTCTGAGGCCAAGACAGCATGTGCACTCTGAGCTAGAGGATGGCCTGTTTTGGGGTGGGTGTCTGAGGCAGAGGCAATAGCTGGTGGCATCATGAGGGCAGCTGCTGCCATTCATTCTCCTTGCAGTCTCTCCTCCTTCGCATGAGGTGCCTCGTTTGAAGGGAAACACATTCTAACTTTAATCCTGTTGAAGGCCTCCTATAGCTAGCCAATGAGTTTTCAGGCAGTTGAATTTGGTCTTTTGGCAGCAGGAATTCCTGCAATTACATTCTCTCAGACACATGGAGGCTTTGACAGCTCATGAGTCTGAAGCTTGTTAGCCTGTCTTCCTGTAAGGGGCACAGCCCAGGCTGATGTCTGCTAGGAAGTTTCCCCACATGCTGTACAGTTGGCTTGAATGATCTCTCTCTACCTCAGAGAGATCCTCTCTGGATAGGCAAAGCCAGTTTGCTTCGAAACTTCCTTAATCTCACACATCCTCTTCCGCTCCCATTCTCTTTCATCCATCTGCCAGCTGTGATAACTCTCTGTGCTTGCTCCCTGGTTTGAGAAAATCCGCCTGTCTTTGGTACGAAGGTGTTGCTTTTTTTCTTGGTCTTGGTGTTTTCCTGAGGGCAAGGGAGATATATATATGAGAAAACTAATAAATAAGTTCCCACAAATACTCTCTCATTCTTCTGCTTGGGGAGCCTCTAGCAAGGGCTGCTTCTTGCTCAGCTTTGTTCAGGAGCTCATGACTGGACAAAAGGATCTGGGGTTTCAAGACAGACTGTTTCTTTCAATGTTACCTCTGTCCACTAGGAATATGTCTCTTTGCTGTTTAAATTTACCAAGGCCATGAATTCTTCTGAGCTAGCCTCATCCCTACTGGAAGTAAAATTTAATTGTAGATGACTTTGATGGGTATGTTTCAGTAGTTTTGTGTGTTATTAAATCCTGCTGTGATCCATGATCATACCAGGGAATCAGTTCTTTGCAGGTGTCTTTTCCCCCTTATTGTGCTGTCAGACCTGGTACCTCCAGCATCTTCAGCATTGCAGACTTTGACATCAGACTGTCACTGGTTTGTAGAGGTAGAAGGTGTAGAATAATGCACCTTGTTCTCTGGCTGCCTACACAAGCATCCAACTTCCACCTAGTGGGTCCTCACCAAAAAGCAAAGTCTGGTCCAGTCCTAATACCCTAAAGCCAACCACCAAACCACAGATGCTTTTCATGGTATGTATCCTGGGAACTGCATGTCTGGGCATGGATAGGACAGAGAAAGCTGATAAGCAGTGGCACTGGTAGCTGGAAGAGCTTTGCAGTGGCACTGGCTGGATATGGATGGGCCTGAGCTGACTGAACAATGGAGCAAGAGGCTGAGCTGCTGGGTTGAGCTTTCTTTTTGTATAGTGGATTTACTGGAACATCCTCTATTTTCTTGGACTCATTACCCTTTTTTGCTGTCCCAGGTACCAGTTCCTCAAGCCAGTTTCATGGAAGACATAGAAAAGTGGCTCTCCACTGACGTGGTAAGTGAGGAGCTGCCTTTCTGTAGCCAGCAGTCCTGCCAGAGTTGTCTGTGGGGCTGGACTTCAGGCAGTGTATAACAGTGCTGGCATCACTGAATGTGTGGCACAGGCTGCTGGGAGGGACCAGGGAAGGAAAAGCCAGGGACACAGACTTTGGGATACCACAACAGTATCACCAGCATTCTGGGAGCCATATCTAATGAACTGAGGCTCAGGGCCCCTCTAACATGTCTGTACTGCGGAAGTGGCGCGAACAGTATCCTGTCTCTCTGTGTGCAAAGAATCACATCTGTGAGATGCCTTTACCTACCTTCCTTCTAATCATGCCCTTCTCTTTCTTTGCTAGGGAGAATCAGAGGATCCAAAAGGTGTCACCAGTGAAGGTAAGATGTGCCAGCCAACCTTTAACTGTTCCTGGCAGCAGCTTGGGCTCTTCCACAAACCTCCCCTCTTTGCTAATGCTCTGCTCTTGTCTTGCCCTCAGAGTTTGACAAATTTCTGGAAGAGCGAGCAAAAGTTGCAGACCGTCTCCCCACTTTGTCCAGCTCCTCAGCAGGGACATCTGTGTCCCCTCCTGCTGCCAGCCATCATCGGAAGCAAGCAAAGGAAGATGACGCTATGTTTGCCTTGTGAATGCTATGGACTGCTGTGCTGTGGAGCAAGAGGCTGTGTGTGCTGTTTTGCTTGCCTCCAACCAGGGGCCAGCAGAGGAAGGACTCTTTCCCCTTCCTCCATTCTCTTCCTGTTTTACCTTTGAGTTGTTTTTATTTGTAAGCTGCTTTCAAACTTCAGATAATCTTTTTTGTGTTTAGGGATATTATACAATAGACTTGTGAAGGGGGGTTTCAAAACTGCTAGAGAATGTGGGAGTTCAGTGGGCTTTTCTTTTTATGGTACAGTGTGGGCAAAGCAGAAGAAGCTCTGGAAGAAGCTCCCCCATGCTACTCTCCAGTGAGGTAGTTAGAGATCTTGCCCAAGGAACAGGAGAGGCTGCAGTCTGCTGCTGAAATCATTCCTGCCTGCCTCTTTCCTCACCCCTCCCCTAGAATGCTTTGCTTTGAAAAGCATTCAAAGCATATCTCCAGCCCTCTGCCTGCCAGTGTTAGACTGGAAAGCACAGGGATCTGAAGCATTACTGGCCGAGGAGGAACACTAACAGTAGAGGGACCCTGTTGCTCTAATCTCTCTTGCACAAGTGTTTGTGGTATGCAATACCTTCCCACTCACAACCCCTTCTCTTCCTCTTCCTCACTTCCCTTTCCCCATCAGTTTATCCAGAATCCTATCCACAGCCCAGAGGTTTCCATTGCATGACAGCCAGTTGTCCAAGCCCTTGGCAGCACACAGGACTGCAAGCGGTACCCCAGGCTGAAGGGGCTGTCTCCCATGGGGTAGGATGTGCCTTCACTATACTATTTGCCATTAATTTAATTCTCCATTATCATACTTTTCTCCCAGTGTGGTCCTACCTCCCTCTCTCATTCCACTGATGCCTTCCACCACATTGTGCTGTGGTGCAGAGGGTCTCTCTGAGCCAGGCCAATACTACAGACTCCTTCAGGATGGCTGTGTGTGCCAGGGTCACAGAGCTGCGTCCCCCTAGAACAGGAGGCCCTTCCATCCGCACTGTTACAGCAGTGGGAACGTGCTGTTGCTGCAGAAGCTTGTTCAGCTGGCGAGCACAGAGGGGAAGTGAGACATCAGTCATCTCATGCCAGTAAAACAGCCCTGCAGCAGCCAGAAGCTCCTCTGCACACGGGGAGAAAAACCCCTCAGAGCAAACCGCACATGCTGCCCACTTGTAAATGAAAGCCAGAGGGAGGGTGTCAAGCTCAGGGCTCCTGCTCGTGGGATTTCTTGTTGAGCGTGGGAGAGTTGTCTTTTTTTACTGCACATTAAAGGAGCAAAGACTTGAGCTTCCCTTGAAGATATGGTGTGTACTGTCAGTGCTGGTGTGGAGAGGATGCTGTGGGGAGAAGAGGGATGAAACCGTGCAGCCACATTTGCTCTCCATGAAAAGGCAAGGGCACTGGTGCTGAGAGCATAAGGGCTGAGGGTGCTGGGAGCCAAGGCAGGTGCTCCCTGCTTTGTACTACAGTCTTGTGGGGAGGTGACTACAGGCCATCTCAAAACAGAGATTGTGAGCTACCTCCTCTCCTTTCCCTCTCTGCCTTGTGATGAGATCTGAATATCCACCTTGCAGCCCATAAGCCACTTATAAAGATATGCAAGAAATACAGTTGCTACTAAAGGGCCCTCTGGTATCCACAGGACATCCTCACTTGCCCCTATACCATCTCTCCAGTGTCTAGCTGAGTGGGAGCTGTGGGAAGGATTCTTGAAAGGAGGTTGAGTGGATTTGAAAATGTCATCTGAAAAAAGGCAAAAGGGCCAAGTGGCTGAGCTTCCCCTGCTGGAGCACATGCAGCAGAGGAAGCAAGAGCAGGGTCATGATGGAACACAGAGGCTGGTTTTGTAACTGTGGGGCCAGAAGGGCATCCAGGACAAGCAAGGCCCTCTGGCCAGTGCCTGGCCTCAGGCTGCCTGGCTCAGCTGGGAAGGAGGGGCTTCTGATGCCCTGTCAGCATTTATGAAGGGTATCAGCCTGTTCACACTGGTGATGCTTTAACACTGGTTCATGCCTCAGATGGCTCATTAAGTTCTCAGTGCCTCCAACTCCCTCAGAGCACTGCCTGCAAATTCCCCAAAAGGAGAAATGAAGACATCCCTGAATGAATATCCTGAGTATGGGGAGTTCAAACTCCTCCTTACTGCCTCTGGGATGCCCTGAACCCACCTCAGGATAAAGACCCCATTGTCACCCTCACCTTGTTTTTAATTCCCCAAACAGCCAGCACAGGAGCTAGCAAAGCCAAGAGGGAACTATCCACAAGGAAGACTTGAGTGCAGCAGAAATGGATTGCAGCTATTTTTGGCAAGGGACAAACAGATGGAAAGCATTTTTGGTGTCTGCCAAGTGAGGTCAGTTTGAATCGATGGCCAACAGGTGAAAATTCAGAGACCTGCTTGTGGTGCCCGGGGTGAGCCTATCCCCTCCCGACTGTGCAGCCAGCCATGGTTACAGTGCTTGTCACTGAGATTTGTCCAACAGTGACAAGGTACCTCTTTCTCAAGTAACTGAAAATATGAAGAATGGGGACGAAGGCACGGAAAGATTCCAAATTAGTACTGTCGTATTTATTATAGATTATACCAGTAATAGCTTGAATAATTTTGCAAGGTTTCTTTTAAGAAGGAACCTGGGGGGAAAAAAGCCTGCTATGTCTGCAAGGGATCGTTTTAAGTAGAAGCTGGGCACTTTGCATTGGCAAAAACTGCTTCATGATTGCAAAAAAAGAAAAACAAACCAGCACTGTAAGGAATTCTTTTAAATGCCTTTCCCTTTTTAAAAGTTTTCTGACGTTGCTGTTTTTAAAAGAACAGTGCTGCGTGCTCACTCTGACCACCAGATGGCTGTGGTCCCCCGCACACCCAGCCCGGGCTCCTCGATTGCAGAGGACAGCCCCTCCCTTGGCAAGACCTGCTTAGCAGGCCCTGCCACCGCCGGGGACAGACACAAAACAAAGTTTTTCTGTATTCTAGTATTACGCTGCAACCATTAGCCCTGTGCAGCCTCGCACAGCGACCACTCCAGAACAGGCATTCATCCACACGATGTGACTGCACAGAGGGTGGGAAGGAGTGCTTGTGCTCAGCCTAAGCATTCATTAATAACCACACTGGGAACAGGATCCTGACCTGGACAGATATTTCGCATGACCCAGAACAGCTGCTGCTATGCCAGATGAAGAAATACATAACTTTCTTGTACTGGGTCAGAGTTGCTCAGCATCTCTAAAAACTAAATATGCAGTAAAAGTTAATGAGAATTTCCATGACGTTTGGGTAGTGTGACACTTAGCATGCCAGCATCACATTCATACAGGCAAAAAAATTGCATGTTTCTCTTTTACCAACCACTAACCTCCAAATAGTACATGATTTCTTTTTTAAAAGGTGGTAACAAAAATACGTCCTGATTTCCCACAGTACTGTCTCACAAAATGAGCACAGTGTCCCAAACCAGTACACTGGGAAGGCTGTTTTCTATTCCACAGAACTTTCATGTTGCTTTACCATGTCAAAACTTCCTCAAAGCTTATTCTGTACAATAAAATTCTCCCTTCCTTCACAAAATGAGAATAAAGCCACTTCTCCTTTCTTTTAAATTACTGTTGGTGCTGCTAAGGGTGGATGAAGACAATATAAACAAATGAGAGGAAAAGTAGGTGCTCCAGTGCTCAGGAGCAAGGGAATAGAGATGGCCATTGACAGGATCACTCCCCATGAGTACAAGTTCGCTGCAGTGCTGTCTTCAGCAGCCTTCCTGCAAGGCTGGACATTGGCCCTTGCCAGGAGTTCTTGGATGGGGTGTGCAGGGGTTGCTACACTGTGCAACAGAGAGGTTGGGGGCTCAGCCTTGCAAGTCCTGGGGACTCTGCAGCAGGGATTTTCTTAGAGGGGATCAGGAATTCCCTCACAGCACAGAAAAGCTTCATGTGCCTCTATCCAGGCACTTGCTTTCCTGGCCAATCTCGGCAGAAAAGCGTGGATCAGGCAAACTTGACAGCAGGGTGAGGCAAGGACACGGCTTTCCAGCAGCTTTAGTGGAGTCTCTTTCACCAGCACAGAGTGGTAGGAAAATCTGTGGTTAAAAATGTTGCTGTGAGGCACTTCAGTGGTATTTTTAGCTGCTTGACAAAAACACCAAAACAAAACAAAAGAATAATAAAAAAGAGCTTAAATGCCAGATCAGTCTCAGTGAGAGAGAGGTGCCAATTTCTCTGAGCTCTTTTGCAGTCTTACTCCAAAAAGGAGGGGGAAAAAGAGAAAAAAAGTCAAGGTGTGGGTGATCTGCCAGCAGTGCCCCACTGCCCCTGGGCAGGGACACGTTTTGTGCTGGTACGCACACCATGAACTACCAGCTCCAGCAGGGCAGGCTCACCCCACACCAGGCACTTTCAGTCTCACCACTTGCCGAGTACTTTTGGTTCGCTCTCGGCCTCTGCCAGACCACACCCGGCAGCCAAACACTTCAAATGCCACGTCGCTTTGTTAATGATTATTTAGCTAAAGAGCTGCCGCCACCCCGAGGTTCTGCTGTGCCCAGCACTGCTCAGGGGAAGGGGCTGAGCCCAAAGGCCTGACTCTTCGCTGCCTGAGATTCTAGGGAATGCATTCCCCCAAAAAGGGAGATGTTCTGGCTCTTTTGCTGTACCGGCTGCACTCCGTAAGCTTCATCGTGCACAGGGCTCTCCAGTGCTGAGCCTACTCTGCCCTAAACGAAGGTCTTTGAAGTAATATCTGCCCTTTCTAACCCGTCTTTGGCTTATTTCTCCCCGTCAGCATGTATCTGTCACTCTCTCAAACAGACTGCAGCTCGGTGGGGTAAATAAGGTCCTGCCTGCCTGCCCTGGAGCGATCTTTGGTTATGAGTGAAGGAGGGAGCACAGTCTATGCCATAGACACCCTATGTGTGTCTTGAGTAAGTCACTCAAATTTGGCAAATCATGAATGCCAGTCTCTAAAATGGACTCATTCCCACACATTGTTCCTAAGTTTGCCGTTTTCCACCAGCACGGGTGAAAGCTGGGTGCCCATCCGGCACCCCAGTGCTCCCATGCCTTGATTCCCCCGTATGGAGCAGACTGTCCCGGTCCCACAGCAGATGGACACAGCAATCCTCTGCGTCCCCAGGTCAGAGAGGTGTGCAGCTTTCCCAGCTCGGAACGCCAGCTTTTCCAACCCTTCCTGCCTCCCCCGGTGCGGCTCTGGGAAGGACAGCTGAAAGGGGAATATTTCGTGGCTGCAGGTGATGCCGCACGTTCCGCCGGGGCGTGAGCCTCAGAGCCCGCAGCCGCCTCCCGCTAGTGCTGAGTCACCCTTTTCCCAGCGGGGGCGTCCTGCTGAGTCAGGGTCAGGCCGGGCCGCCGCGATTGCTGAGTAAAGGCTACGCGAGGGGCTCTTTGCTGAGTCACGGCGGAGCGGGCTCCACGTGAGCCCGTTTATGGCAGGGCGGTCCCTCCGCAGCGCTGAGATTGCAGCTGCTGCTCCTGGCCCCGGCCCCAGTGCTGCGGACAACTCGAGAAATCTCCAGAAACAGCCCCTTCCTGAGGCCCGGCATGTCGCCTGTACCCTGGACCAAATCACCTCACGGCTGAAGTGATTTGGAAACCTTGCGGGAAGGGAGGACTTGGGTCTCACTTTCTGCGCAAAACTTGGCTTCCCGTTCCTCCTTCTCCTGAGAAAAGGGTGTGAGCAGTGTGATACAAAGTCCTCTTTGTTGCATATGTGTGATTTTTCAAATTCAAAGTTTCACGGTTTGTTCCGTCTCACAGTCAGGGCACACTTTGTTTTCCACAGTTGTGGCACTGAAACAAAGGAGGCAGCAGCACTGATTGAAACATTTGCACAAATGGGATTTTTATTTGCTGACCTATTCCCTTCCACACCTCCATTTGATTGCCAAAGCAGCTCCTAGTTGGACACAGGATTGATTCCTATGATCCCCAAGACTCTAGGAAGCGTGGTGGGCTCTATGCACCCTCTCCCAAAACTTCAGCCCAGAGTACCAATAACCTGCTGTGTGCTTAAGCTCACTGCCTGACTCTGGTCAGGCACATGCCTTCCAGGGCACTTGCTGTGTTCTCCCTCCTTCTCCCCACTCTGTTTGCAGACAGCTCAGGCTCTCTCCCTGCTCATAGCTATGCCCTGGAGACATCAATGTGCTGCAATACACATATACCCACACATCTATGAAAATATTTATTGTAATCTGCAATTCCTATTTTTGTCACGCTGGTTCATTTATCCTGGGAAGTCTGCCTGTTCCTCCATCTCCCACTACACTGTTTTGCAGG
>VZSR01003524.1:5093684-5104986 GCA_013398615.1 Brachypodius melanocephalos | reverse complement strand
CCCAGCCATGCCTGTCTATACAACCCTGCAAAGGTACCAGCCGTGCCAGCCTCATGGACAGCTGCACCACGTGAGCTCTCCATAGGGATTTCCAATGCACTGGACTCTTGGCCTCCTTTTTTTTTCCCACCTGTATCTTTGATCTAGACCGGCATTTTTGGATGCTGACAGGGCAGTGAGTTCAGTCTGTTCTGCCAAGGCAGGGCTGGGAGAGGTAATTTCCCTTTGGTAAACACAACACACAGGATATCCCTGTACACTCCAGCACAGACTCCTTTCTCCAGCAAGTCAATGTTAAGCAGTTACTGTAACTCCTTTCCCCCCTACCATTACACAGCAAATCCTGGTCACTGAGTCAGCTTTCCAAGTGCAGACAGGCAGCTGCATTTTGCTGTGTCACGGTTTGGGAGAGGCCATTACCCCTTCTGAGCTGGCTAAGGCTGGTTTTCCCCATGGAAGCCGAGCCAAGCTTCTGGGAGCTGCTGGCCAGAGCCCAGCATGGAACAGAGCTACCCACAAGAGACTCAGGAGAGCTGACTTTGCATCCCGTGACTGCCTGTGTAACTAGACATTTCTGGCCATAAATCTACTGGCAAAATAGGCTGTTAATGTACAAAGAGGAGAATATTCCCCATTTCCCTGTTCAACATGGAAACACTGACCCCTCAATAACTTTCTGTTGTTTTTAACCATTCATCTCTCATCTTGTGACTAAGCATTTTCTCAGGAGCTAGGATGTGCAGACAGGCTTTTGAGCCCAGCACAAACTTTTACAAATATCTTGCCTGAGGCTACTTTATTCATCTTTGCTAGAAATCCCCTGGGCAATTTTGCTGGTGTCCTTACAGTGAGTGGCTCTGGCACCACCCAGCCACAGCTCACTGGAAGGGCAGGAGACAGCAGGACTTCTGGCAGGCACAGTGGAGACCACAGCTCTGATACTTTAGTCATATTCAATCAGAATTTCCTAGTGACCTGGATGCAGGCTGGGCTCTGATTTCCCATGGCCCACTGTGCCCTGGGAGCCAGTTTGTCCCTTCCACTAAAAGCCCTCACCTCCCTCCCCATTCATTGCTCCCAAGTGCCGACTTCCAAAGTTCACTTAGAGGAAGAGATGGTCCCTCACAAATCCCTGCTGGCACATTGGCTTGCTCAGTGTCACTGACCTCCCACCCATCATAAAGCAACAGCACAGCAGAAGTAATTCAAGCCCTTGCTGCAGAACACTGGAAGGGCCACAAATGCTCCAGGCCAGCAACTGCAAAGATGATGACACTCCACTTTCAGTTCTCCTTCCATCTTGCTGCAGGGCATTTGGGCCTTTCCAGAGAGCTAGGCTCAGTCTCACAGCTGCTCCATCCCAAGAAACCCAAATCAGAGAGAGGTCAGACAGCATAAATCACTTCTGGGGTGTGGCTTGCTAGTCTGCACCTTTGCAAATCTCCCGGCAGAGATGAGCTGCATCTCTTGTGACCTGCCCAGGGGAAGGTAAAGCCCCAAGAGCCAGAGGAAGCGCTGCTCCATGTCCTCTGGCAGTATGGTTACCAGCCAGAAAACCCACCAGAATGGTAACAACATGACCCTCTCTTTCTTCCCCCAGTCTCATTCAGACCTACCACAACCCTGGATTAAAGGGAAAAGGACTTTTAGATATGTCTTTTATAGAGCCTCCAGGCATGCAGCTTCTTGTAAGAAGGCTGGTGGGCAAGTTGAGGACAAAATAATTGGCTTGACAGCATCCAAAAATCCTCAGGAAGAACTGGATTGCCAGGGTTGCAGGCGAAAGGAGGGGCAGGGCCTGAGGATTGAATTTTTTCATATTATTTCACAAAATTAATAATATACTTGCATCTTTATTATTCTCGTATAGTCTCATATATTTCCTACTTCCCTCCACTAGAACCAGAGATTCCATTTGTGCTCCAGCTTCCGCTGTCAGAATAGGACTCACTGAAAAGGACAGAAAATGATAGCTTTAAAGAGTTATGCCAGAGGGGAACATTCATTTTGGGGAAATTTGTGCAGCAAACTGGTATCAATATTTTCAGGAGGGACTGACCATGGGGCTGTCTGTTCTATATATGGACTCTGCACTCTCAGGAGACATTTGGGGCTTTGTCACTCTTGCTTTGAAGATTCAGACATCCTGATACATTTATTTTACCTTCCAGAAAAGCAAGCAAGTTGTCTGCAGCGGCATGGGGGTAAGAATGGAACGTGTTAGCTTTTGCCAGTGTGCGCTGTTGCTTTAAAAGACAAAAGCAAGACAGGAAAAGTCTGGCTGAGTCAGGATGGAAACGCTGAGTAATCCTTCCTGAATACTGCATGCCAGATGTCTGCTGGAGTCAAAAAAAGAAGCATGGAAGCATATTTTTTCTAGAAAAGCTTTTTAACCCACAGCCCCCAGCTCTGCTGGGGCTTGTGTGGGTGCAGTGACAGGGAGACAGGCGAGGTGCTGGCTTGGATGGCAGCATCCACAGAGGGGACTGTCTGCAGAGGGACAGCAAATGCCACAGTCCTTTGCCTTCCACCCAGGGTCTGCCTCCCCACTACCTCCTGCACCACTGTGCCAGGAGCTTTTCATACCCACAGTCGCAGGAGAATGATGGCTCTAAGTGCTCTGCTCTTTTAGGCTGAGCACAAATACGTGCTTTTCCAAAGTACAGCCAGCCAGTGCCTCATCTGTCCCTGCTAGCCCACCTTACAGCATAGCTACAGGTGGGAAAGAAGAGCCCAGCTTCATCTGCTGGCTGCTTCACTGACCACTTTATTAAAAAAACCCCAAAACAGCAGAGCAACAGCTACTCACAGAAGCACCACGTCCAACTCTTTTCCCAAATCAGAGAAATTATTTGCCTTTGAAAGTCTCTGCAGACTTCCTCAGTTTCCCCAAGTCTTGTACGATATCTTTTCAGCTGCCCCAGCCTCCTGGGTATCTAGGAGATGATGTGCTATTTTCCTAAATTTCCCTGCATGCTGCTGTGGTGACAACAGGAGCCAGCTGTCAAACAAATCAGATGCCATTGCTTCCATGAGCAAGAGAGCATGGAATGGATTTCACTGCGCATCGGTGCTGGCACACCTGTGTTGGCTCTGTGCAACAGGGTTCACTGCCCAGTGCCAAGGGCAAGGGGGAACTGCACAAGGGCAGGTCTGGCACCTGCAGGCCAGAGCTGGTACATGCATGAGCACAGACATGAGAGATGAGATGGTTTATACCTGAGCTGTGCCAGAGCAGGTGATGGTGAGTGCCAGATTAGCTCTCCAGGCAGGGAGCAAGGCACATAGACTGGGGTGTAGGGCAAGGAGGCTGTCTTCTGTGCCCCAGGCAGCAGCCCTGTAAATCCACCCTCCTTGTCCAACCCCACCGTCCCCAGTACAATGAGCACCTCTTGCCATACCGGGGCTCTGCCTGCCACAGGCAAGGCACTGAAAGGGTTACAGAGCCAGGCACCCTTAAAAGAGAAGCTTCTGGACATGCTCTTGTTTTTGCTTAGTTATCAAGATACATCAGGTGACTTTCTTCTGGTTCCTTGGGGCTGCAGGCCAGGAGAGGGACAGCCAGGCTGGGAAGGGAAGTGCTGTTGTGTTGCAAGAAGTTTGTACTCGCACTGAGGTCAGCGGTTCGCTGCTCACGTGGCCTGGCAGTATAAAGCTGGATGTGGGAGTCAGGCTGCCCAGCTCAGAGCCTCACTGTCCTGGGAACTGAAAGGAAGGAGGAAAGCACGAGCAACAGCAGAGAAGCAGAGGAGTGAAACAACGTGGAGAAACATGGAAACTTCCCAGTCACACAGCTCTGAAAGGTGAGAGCGGAACGGGAATGAGAGGGAAGCGTTTTGTCAGAGGAGTGTTGTGTTTCTCCCCTTGCTCTTAGGCATGCTGTTCCTGTTCCTGCTCTGCAGGGAAAGGCATGCTGCTGCCTCCACCTCTGGATGGAGTCTGTCAGTCTCCCTTGCTCGGGACACTGTCTGGAAAGCTCGTGCTTTCTGGTTCCCATTCACATCTCTCGGGAATGTTCTGCTCCTTTTTCTGCCATCCCAGGCTCCCCCTTTTGTCCTAGAGAACTAAAAATCTGTTTTGTCAGAGAAGACAGCACTAATACCTGTTTGGCTGTTCTTCCTCAGAATGTCCACAGACCTGTCAGAACTGTTGAAGGAAGCTACCAAGGAGGTGCACGAGCAGGCAGAGAACACACCGTTCATGAGGAATTTCCAAAAGGGACAAGTGTCACTCCAGGAATTTAAGGTATTTCATAGCAGCACTGCTCGGGGATGGGATTTCCTCACCAGTTAGATCAGATGGGCTGTGAGGGGATTAAAGGGGGAGGATGGGGCCAGTACAGGTAAGGAGGATGGGGACATGATGTATCAGCATCTCCTATGAAAAACATGAAAAACAACAAACTTCTGCACCCTGAGGGTCTTACTGACTGCTCTTGCAGAAAGTGGGGAAGGACTGTGCATATCACAATGGGCAGCCAAGCTGAAACAGGAGAAAATGGACAAAGAGGTTGATGGAACTTATGCTATTGCCTTCCTCCTTCTTCATAAATGTCTGCATGTTAATTATTCCCAGTCATAGTTAATGGAGATGGAACTATGTTTAAATACTTGAGCAGCTGAAATGCCCAAAAGAGGGGGAATTCTATATTTACAACATACTAGGCAGCTGCAGCTAGAAATAATGATGGGATGGTGAGAAAGTGAGGATATGGGATCATTGCTGGCACTGAACTTTGCATTGTCGCTTGAGTTATACCACAGCTGAGATCATGAACAATAACTCAAAAGCAGACTGAGTTTGAGCAATCCATGTCTGCTGCTAACAAGCAGGAGCCTGTTGCTTTTTTTAAGATAAAAGAAACATTTCCACATATTAGCCTAACCTGGCCAGATACAATTCCTGGGATCTGAACCTCATAACAAAGCCATGAGCAAAACCAAAGCAAACACCTGGGCCAGAAATTCCTGAGAGGCTATAGGATGTGACGCATGGACTTGCAAATAACAGCTACCAATTCAACCTGTGGCTTAATTACTTTGTTGTTGAATTGTTCCTTGGCAAATAAATCCACAGAAGTAGGAAAGAGACTACTTATTTCTGATAGGTGACATTTAGAATACTTAGCCAAGCATAAATTCAATCTCAGGTCCTGACTTCCTGCTGTCAGAAATATGGCATTGGTTAGGCAGTGAACTTTGAGACAGGCAAGGATATAAAAAGACCTTCAGGAATAAAAC
The DNA here is from genome assembly GCA_013398615.1 of Brachypodius melanocephalos. NCBI lineage: Eukaryota > Metazoa > Chordata > Aves > Passeriformes > Pycnonotidae > Brachypodius > Brachypodius melanocephalos. Next base: position 5,099,746 of record VZSR01003524.1, on the reverse strand, counting down.
TTTGTTTCTAAGATGGCTTTTACATGTTGTCAGGCAAATGAGATGGGACATGGATATTAAAAATTAACAAGTTTTTAAAAGCCATGTTTCTCATTAAACCACTACCTGCCTCTAAAAACAATCAGTTGAGCTATATTTTTACCTAATTTCTAAGGCAATGTTCCCATATTTTGTTTCTTTTCCGGTAAGCTGGGTAACAGGTTACTGTTTAAAAAACTCTGGTTTTGTTTACTCTCTTGGCAGACCTATATATCTGGCCTGCTACGCGACTCCCCAGATGGCGGATATTTGTTTCCACAACTAGTCAGTGCCCATGTCCTTATCAAAGTCCTATTTGCTGGCACAGTGGGGAAAGGTTGAAACAGGAACTCTCACTGCAGAACTGACTGCTTTGTGAGAAAGTAAACTGCTCTCTCTCCTGTGGGCAGCGTAATCCCCCCTACCCAGACCTGACTCACCTCTACTGCAACACCTTCATCTTTTACCATTTGCTGCCCACAAGGGGTCCCAGGGCAAGGAAAGAGTGGTGTAGGTGTAACAGCCTCTGAAAACAGAATGCCTGGGGAAGGAAAAAACACAGCTATATTGTCTCAGACCACGTGGAAAAGCTGGCAGACAGAAGAAAGTATCACATAAGCTGGGAAAAACAACAACAATGGTTTCAAAATAGAGGGGAGAACACAGCCTCACAGCACTCCTTCACAAAGACATCTTTCAGAGGCAGGCTGTGCCTCCAGATCCCTTTTATCTTGTTTCCCTGGGGCAACTGAGGAGGCAACCCCATTTGCAGGCCTGAGTGAGAAGAGTGGTGGTGCCTCAGTTCCCAGGATAGTGGGATGCTGACAGGATGAATACGTTGAAAAATAACCAGGGTGTGTCATCATCTCACAAGGCCCCACAAAGGGAAGCCACATTTTGGAGCATTCAAATTTGAACAATGTACCAGAAAAGGTGCCTTTGGGAATACCCTTTCTATTGACTGAGGGAATGGGAAGAGCACAGGAATGCTTAAACAGGGGTCCAATTTACATTACACCAAGCTGCAAGACTTTAACTTGAAGGCAAGGCAGTGACTTTAACAGCAAGTAAGACCAATACCTGCTGGAAAGGGCTCACCTGATTGCTGTCTCAAGCAGAAGGGGAAGGGCTAAATGGTGTCTCCCTGTACCTTGCACTGTTTTCCACATGGGAAATCTGCAACATCATAGATGTTTGTGACTCATAGTGGGTGTGCCCACAAGTACCTCGTTAGTACAGTTTGTCCCACAGACCTGAAAAAGACAAACAGATGCATCTGTAACTCATCCTCTTTCTTCTCTTTCAGCTGGTTACAGCATCCCTGTACTTCGTCTACTCTGCTCTGGAGGAAGAGATTGAATGTAACAAGAACAACCCAGTTTATGCCCCTGTGTATTTTCCAGCGGAGCTGCACCGCAAAGCTGCCCTGGAGGAAGACTTGAAGTACTTCTATGGCAGAAACTGGAGGGAAGAGATCCCATGTCCTGAGGCTACTCGGAAATATGTTGAGAGACTTCACTACATAGGCAAGAACGAGCCAGAGCTCCTGGTGGCCCATGCCTACACTCGGTATTTGGGAGACCTGTCTGGGGGGCAGGTGCTGAAGAAAATTGCCCAGAAGGCCCTCCAGCTTCCCAGCACTGGGGAAGGGCTGGCTTTCTTCACCTTTGATGGGGTCTCCAATGCCACCAAATTCAAGCAGCTCTATCGCTCCCGCATGAATGCTCTCGAGATGGACCTTGCCACTAAGAAAAGAGTCATGGAGGAGGCCAAGAAAGCATTCCTGTTAAATATACAGGTGAGTAACAACCAGCCAGCCCTGCCAGCCCACATCCTGTCTCAAACAAGAAAATAGATACAGGGGAAATACAAGGCCATTTCCAGTGGGGAGCTTATGAGAAGTTGCGGATCAGGGTGAGCTGGTCAGAGTTGGATGGCCATGCTTCTCCAACCTGGGAGCTGAATAAAACAATGGTCACTGAAAAGCTCTTCTCCCTCCCTTAGTGTTTGAATGCAGTCTCTTCCATGAGCCACTATTCAAATATGAATGGGGGTTAATACTGGGAATGGGGATTACCATCTAGTATCTGTCCTGCCTCTGGGGTGAAGTTCCACAGGTCTGCTGTGCACTGTGACTAGGTGACAGGTACCTTGCTTTCCTTCCCATCAGAAGATGGGCAATAGCCTTCTCCTTAGCTGAAATCTTCAGGGAGAACCCATAAAGTAAACAAGGAGATTGAAAGACATCCTCTTGACCTCACTGGCAACTTTTGTTCTATGCAAAATGTGCCAGGAAACTTAGACTGAAGCCTCATGTCTTCCTCTAGTTCCTAAAGTTCCTGCGGAAAGGGCAAGTGGCCCAGTGTGAAAGGACAAGAAGAGGCCACATAACGAGACAGTGTTCCTTCTTCTCAGGTGTTTGAGGCACTGCAGGAGCTGGTGTCCAAGGGCCAGGAGAATGGTCACCCTGTGCAGCCAAAGGCAGAGCATCTTCGCACAAGGAACATCAACAAATCACATGAGCATGGTAAGACACTTGTAAGGGCAGGTGCTTCACACTGCTCCTTCCCTTCCTTCTCCTCCCTTCCTCTGTCCTTATTTGTAAAAGCCATTGGGAAACAAGCATGAGCTGCTTGCCCCATCTCTTCTCCAGCCATCAGCAGGTAGTGCAAGGAGAGGCAGTGCTGTGTGCAAAGTTTCTTCTAGACATGACAGAGCAAGGGTAACACATGTGGGGTCTCCAGAAAGTGTGTCAGTGAGGAAGCTTTACAAAAAGAGACTCCTCTCCCCACCTCTAGGGCTTTAACACATTTAAGGTCCATTCACCACAGGCAAAACTGACGTTGAGTTCACAGAAGGAAAGGCATCAATTCTGGGTGCTGCAAATCAGCCATGGTGCTTGATGCTGACAGAAGGCTCTTCTGGACACAGTCCTATCCAGTGGCCTGTCCTTTTGGACTGTATCTCCCTCTGGTAATTTTCCTGCCTTCCAGAAGTATTTACTGAAAACACTCCAGAGAGTGTGCTGGATTTATAGTGAGCAGTGCTCTGGATGGTGGAATGTAATCAGCTTGTAAACCAGGCTTGTACCTGAGTGAGGAGTGAGCTCAGATGTTTACAGAGCAGAGTGGTTTCCATGATGATATGCAATTCAAATAAAAAACCCCTTATGACGTACCCATTCTGAAACTAAAATGGAGATTTGTTTTCAGTGCATACTGGATTGAACCACAGTTTTTCCATAGCGAAGATGAAAAGCAAGCCTTGCCTTAAGCATCTCTAGATAGTGAAGCTTAAAGCAGCGTCTGTGGGAAAGTTCTGTGAAACTTTCCCATTCCTTTCCCAATACATGCATACAAGTAAGATTTTTCAGAAAAATTTGGTGTTGGATGAGGAATGCCATCCTTAAGTTGTACTGCAAAAATTGCTTGGAGTGCTGAAGACTGTTCACTGTCTTTAGATGCCTAACTAATCAAATCAGTGAGAAGCACGAGACAAAATGCCTTTTTTTAAAAAGGCTAGCTTCAGTATTTGTCTGTCTTCTGCACACATCAGGGGTTTGATGGAGCTGGGCAGTGCGCATATAAGCCTGTAAGGAGACAAGGGAAGAGGCTGGTAGTCACCTACAGGCAGAAGGGTTGTGGGGCTTTGTGATTCCCGAGTCTATTGCTTCCCTTCTCCACTGGGAGAGCAGAACCTGCTGCCACTGCTTCTCCCAGCTGGGCTCTGGGCTTTCTCCTTCCTCCCTGGATGACTCCAGCAGGGTGTGCTCTGGCACTGGGGAGAGCAAACACCACACATGAGCATCTTCTTGCCACAACCTCTTCTCACTTGTCTTTATTTGCTTTTTCTCCCTACTTGATCTAGGTCCAGCAGCTGGGAAAGACAGTGAGAGGACAAAGATGAGAAACACAGACTCGACACCCACCACTTCCCTGGTGCGGTGGATTGTGGCACTCAGCTTCCTCGCCATGACAGTTGCTGTGGGCTTATTTGCCATGTGAAAAAGCAGGACCTTCACCTTCTCCTTGTGACTTCCCTCACCCTGAATTAATCCACCATCCCCAGTCCTTGTGAGAGAAATTACCTCTGACTGGGTACTGTGATCTTGGTTCTGCCACTAATACTAAGACACTTTCCTCCCCAAAAATCAGAGTGCTGTAAGGGGGTTCAGGCAAAGTCTCTCCTGTGCTTGGTGTGTGCTCTTCTCAGAGACTAACTTTATCACCAAAAAACAAGGGTAGAAAAGGCTAAAAACAATGGCCAAGAATTGTCATTGCTTTCCAGAGTGCCTACAAAAACTCTACAGGATCAGAAACACAGCTTTGATACCTGTCTTTCCTCAGAAAGATGGAGCTCCTTGGAGCTCTGTTGGCTCAGTTTTTTTATACTGCTAGATAATACTGTGATCACTTTCTCTGTGGAGCCACAAGGCTTCCATGGGTTACAGACAGTTTTACATGACACCAGTAGGTCTTTGTTATTTCTTTTTCCAATCATTTTTGATCTTTGAAAAACAAAAGACAGTTGTTGAAGATACAGTGTCATTCTTGTCTGGTTGTATAATTTATACACAAAATAAATTTCAATGTAAAGTCTTCAGGCTTGGTGTTTCCTATTATTAAAGCCTTACCCAGGGAAAAAGGAGGTGTCTCTCCTCCTCCCAGTTTTATGTGTTTTGGAGCTGCTGCTTGCACAGACATGACAATAGACAGAAGTGTGAGCTATCATCAGAGCCAGACTCTGCTCCCACTCAGTGCTAACAATAACCTGTTATAAGCTGGGGCAGGTTCCTTCAGGTCCTACACACTGCCCTCTATTTCTAGAAAGAGCATGAAATTCAGCCAGCATGCAAAGTATTTTTAAGGGGTGGAAGTGGTACGTAAGAGCTGGTTGCTATTCTATTACAAGCAAAAGGCAATGGGAACCTCAGCTAGTCAAAAGCAGGACAGCTCTCCCTGAACTGCCAGCAAAAGGCTGCATTACCAGGCTGCCTTTGCAAGAATTTCAATGTGAAACAGAACTGCAAGTATGTTTTCACGACCCAAAAGTTAAAAGAATCCTAGGTTTTTGGTCAAGGGAGCTGAACGGGAGGCATCAAGCACACGACCACTGCCCTCACCCAAGCAGCAAACCAACCCCTCACTCCCAGGCCTTGGCACACACATGGCATTGCTAAAGGCACTGCAAACACACAGCACTGCTGGAGAAGCCCATGCACACAGCTTGCTTTCCCTGCCTTTTGCTGAGGCAGATCTGGAGGGCTGGCTTTGTGTCCAGCCACAGGCCCTGCCTGCTCCAGGAGCTCTCCCAACACAGGAGAGGCTGCAGTTTGGGTATGGCACTGAAGGTACTGACAAAACTGCCATGTTTTCACCTCTCAGTCCTCTCTTTCTACCAGAAAGCCTCTGTGATCAACCTGTCTTCATGATCCGCCTGTTCCGGCTGTGACCATAATCCCAAAGACGCTGTTCCCACTGTTCTGTTCTAATGACCAGCACTGAACATGCTCAAAGAACAAGAACCAGAAGGCAAGTCCTGCTGAGAATGAGCAGTGGGAAAACAGGATTGTCATCATTCTCAGGCTTCCTACTCTGCATCCCTTCCCAAATTTTAGTAATTCTCTCTTTGGATCCACCTGCCAGAAAAAGTAGTTAATTCTCAAAAAAGATAGTTGGGTGTTTGAATAGCAAGGATATGAGGCTTGATAGTTATTCAAATACAATAACTCATTCATTCAGATTGGAATTAAGTTCTACTTATTCAGTCCCTGTAAACCACCCCACTTTTGTTCATTCAAACATGCTGAGGTAACTAAGATGCCAAAGAGCCAAACAAATGCCCAAGAGCTCAGAATCACACTGCACCACACTCAGCCCCTCTCCACTGCTCAGAGAGCCTGAGTACAACCTAAAAGCTGGAAAATAGGGATTCCGACTGATCTCATACCCTCCCTGCTCATGGCCGGAGAGAGATGGTGCTGTTATAAACGAATGTGAATCAAATTGTGAGACATGAGTAATATAAATTCGGGTATGAAATAT
>VZSR01003524.1:5066472-5093584 GCA_013398615.1 Brachypodius melanocephalos | reverse complement strand
CGTGGAGGATTTGGTGAGAGACAGAGTTGCTGTCGCTCCCTTCCCCACCCGCAGCCGGCTGTGTCATATCCCCTTTTATTGTGGCTTTTCTCAAAATTGTTTTTTTTAATAAATTGGGTTTTTTAATCAATTTGATTCACATTTGTTTATAACAAAATTGGCTTGGTTCCGGGGACAGAATAGGCTCCTTGATTGGGATGGATTGTCCAGTTGTCGGGTCCGGTGATGATATCAAGTCGTTGTCATCCTCCCGATCGGTATCGGTTTCTCATCACCTGGGCGTTTCACTCCAGAGTTAGCATCCATTTTCTCCCTAGACAGTCTTTCTTTTGCAAATTAGAATTTCCTGATTTCAGCCTGGGTGTCGCTCATCTCCACCCTGGCCTTGCCCTTTTACTTTTGTAAATGAGATTATACGAAAAGGTCTGAGTTACGGGAAGGGAGGGAAAGAAAAACCCCTTTTTGGAATTCTTAGGTTTAAATCCAGGATTTGAACATGTAACATATATTTTATACACGAATTTATATTACTCATATTTCACAGTGCTTTGGGTATCTCACAGTCATTGTCGACTGAGCTTCAAGTCTGGAGAGGTGAAAACGAAGGTTTTGTTTGTACTCCTCTGTAACATTTATGAATACATCCTTTCTCTCCAACAACGACACCGGATTTATTTCTCACGGGCTGCAGCTGAACCCTCCCTTGCCATGCACTGTGCTTCCCAGCTTACTCTTCAATTAGGGCGCGCATTACCACACTTTGGGAGGGCCAAAATGTGCACCCACCGACCTGCCAGCCTTCCCCCTAAATTCACTAATAGCAAGGAGGAAGGCATCCCGCAGAACTCGTGTCCTGAGGCCCTGTAGTCGTGATGGGACCCAGCTGCCCCAGAAGCCTACAGCATTAATCAACTCGCTTTATTCCCGCACTGCCCGGGCCGCTCCCCCCGCCCGCAATCGTATCACCCGCTCCCCCTCCGCGCCCCGCCGCAATGGTGCGGCCCACCCGCCATTTCCCCTCCCCCCCGTCCTTCGCTCCCACTTTTCGCGCCACACCGCTCGGGGCGGGCAGGGGGCGGAGCGCTCTGGCCAATCAGCGGCTGCAGCGCCGCCGCGCTCTCCCTCTCGGGGCGGGAAGGGAGGGCGGCCGCGGTCCAATCGGCGGTGGCGCTCGGTGGCCGGGCCAATCGGAGCGCGCGGCGGCGGAGGCGGTGGGTACTCTCTGCGCCGATTTGGTTTCCGCCGCGCGCCGGTTTTACCGCGAAAAAGTTGGCGGCGAGTTCCGGCGGGGAGCGAGGTGCGGAGCGGCAAGAGATTGGGATTGGGGCATTGTGGGGAAAGAACGCGGCCAGTGGGTGGGATGCGGTGCGGGGCACTCGGCGAGGGGCGAGCCTGCGGAGCATTTGGTGCAGGGCGGGGAAGGAGGTGGCTGGGGCTGACCGAGCGCTCTCGCCTCCGCAGCGGAGCAGCGCCGCGATGTCCGGCTTCGATGATCCCGGCATTTACTACAGCGACAGTTTTGGAGGTGACGCGTCCGTGGACGAGGGGCAGGTTCGGAAGTCTCAGCTGCAGAAGCGGTTCAAGGAGTTCCTGCGGCAGTACCGGGTGGGCACGGACCGGACTGGTTTCACTTTCAAATACAGGTGCTACTGTGGCCCCTTTTCTTCTTCTGGGCCTTACCCATCCCGACCTGCACACCCAGTTTGCTCTTAACCTTCCTCCTGCAGTGCACACCCCACATACACAATAGCCACTTTTTCTCTTCTCGTAGGCCATAAAAAGTTCAGTCTTAAGAGATGTTCGTATTTAACATGATAGAAAAGCAGAGGTCTGGTGTTCTCACAAATTTTTAGGCAGCCAGCTTGTGGGAAGTTACGCACTAGAGGAATCCATGCTGCCAGGCTTGCACTTAGTTCTGAGATTCTAGGTCTGTCTTTGAAGGTGTAATGCTTTCTGGTCTGGAGAATTGTCTGTATCCATTAATTCAGTGCACCACTCTCCACATGTGCTTTCCAAGTCTATGAAGTTCCTTTGGCCATCCTTTGCCTATGCAGTTTGGAGACACAACATTGAGAAAACATAGAGATACATCATAATCAAGGGCTAGAACAGTCTTTTTTACCTCTGAATTTCATTAATCCTGGCATATTTAAGGAAAATGTTGTCTGTTCTGTTACAACTTCTTTTGTTTTAAACCACATTTTATGTGTAGTAGTTACTATCCTACACAGAATTTTCCTCCTTGTTTATCTAGTCATGTAACTCCAGTAAATACTTTACATTGCCACTGCAAGTACTGGTGTCCCTGGTCTTACGACAACTTTCAAAATGGGCTTGGGTGAAAGATTGTCCAGATTCCCCTGCACTTCTCCTGGAACTCACCCTGTTTGCTTTCCAAACTAAGGACTCCCTGCAGAACCTGCTTTTTCTGATCCCTGGTTGTTCTAAGGCCACTGTGGGTGACTGGTGCTTTCTGTCCTGCAAACCTTTGCTGCTTCCTGCCTTCTAGGGATGAGCTCAAACGGCACTACAACCTGGGGCAGTACTGGGTGGAGGTGGAGATGGAAGACTTGGCCAGCTTTGATGAAGATCTCGCAGACTATCTTTACAAGCAACCAGCAGAGCACCTGCAGCTGGTAAGGATGGAGGTTGGCAACCTCATTAGCAATCTAGAGCATTGTCACAAGAGCAGCTCTGATGTTCTGCTGTAACAGACCCACTGATAGCCCCTTGTTCCCTCTCCAGCTGGAAGAAGCAGCAAAAGAAGTCGCAGATGAGGTCACTTGTCCTCGTCCCTCAGGAGAGGAGACTCTCCAAGACATCCAAGTGATGCTGAGGTCAGATGCCAACGCAGCCAACATCCGCAGCCTGAAGGTGAGGTGAATTGGCTGCCATGCAGAGCAGTGTCTGTGTGGGTGTGATTGCAGGGGAGCTTTTGGTGCCTGGTCACATGGCTCAGGACACAGGTCACTCAGTAATTTACCAGTGGTGTTACTCTGCAGCTTAAATCTGACTGCAAAGGACTATTATTGCTGGTTCCTGCTGCAGGGACATTATTGCTGTTAGTGATGTTCTGCACAGAGTATTCTGTCCTTTGCTCTCATGCTTTCTAGTTCCTCATCCCTCTTCCATTCATGGCTTTCTCACCTTCCCTTTGCCTTTCCATTTTCAGTCTGACCAGATGTCCCACCTTGTGAAGATCCCTGGGATTGTAATTGCAGCAACCCCTGTGAGAGCCAAAGCCACCAGAATCACCATCCAGTGCCGCAGCTGCCGCAACACCATCAGCAACATCGCGGTGCGCCCAGGCCTGGAGGGCTATGCTCTGCCCAGGAAATGCAACACGTAAGGACTGACAAGGGCATGCACCAGTAGGCTAGAGGGCAAGAAAAGACTGCATTCCCTCTTCCTGCTCCTGCTACATCCCATGATTGCAGAATCTTCTCCTTGTTCCCCAAGGCAGCAGTGTCTGCACTGCTCTGCCTCCACCCTTTGTGCTGCCCCTGTGCCCGTGTGCAGTTCTGGCTGGCAAGTTGTAGCTGTCCATCTGTGGTTATGACCCTGCATGGTCAGTGCTGCATGCAGTGTTGAGTGACCATGTCCAGGGAGTTATTTCTAGTCATAGGGAGTTTCACCTGTTGTACCTAAAGGTTCATTCCTGCCTCCAGCTATCCCATAATGCTGTGCTAAGTTGCTCTCTTTTCCAGACAAACTCCTTGCTTCCACATTCCCACTCCTGAGGAGCCTGTTTTGTGTTACCTTCCTTAGGGATGCTTTTCTACTAGCCTTTTTATCCTGCTTTACAGCTCATGGTATCTCTGAGAACTGTGAGCACTAGGCTGCCATTGGGCTGCAGCTCTCAAGGCAGCCAGTCCTGGTGGGTTGTGTCTTTGGGCTTATACCTGCTAGTATTTATTTTCTGCACCTGAACTTTAATGCAGCTTGAGAGGGGTTTGGGCTAGGGATCATTCTTGTGTGTGGTCTGTACAGCACCTTGCTCCTGATCCCTGACTGCATGAGTGCATCTGCACTCTGGTGTTGACCTCCCTGAAAGCCCTGCTTGGAGTCAGGCATCAGTCATGCCTCTCTGAGACAGCAGCAGGACGTGGAGCTGCTCTTTGTCTCAGAGAGCCTTTAATCTAGCAAGGCAGATATGTCTTGAGAGACTGGGAGGTGGATGTCAGCCTTGTCACATTGCTAATTGCTTTCACACTAGAAACCACTTAACATTTGCTTCATGCATGAGGCTGTAAAGGAAAACGCCGTACTGTGTCACTGAGTCTATGCTGCTACCTTCTGTGTAATAAATGAATTACCTTCCTGGCCTATAGCTAGCAGGGGAGAGGGTGGGAGGCAGGGAGAGTGGTCAGACAAGTGTCACCCTGCCTCTGGCTTGTTCTCTTGTACACATTTAGCATTTGTTGAAGACAAGACAGAGGGCTTGGTGGCCTTTGATCTGGCCCTCTTTGTCTGCCCTTACCTGCTGGTGTGGCACTGCTTGGAAGGGGCAGCTGCCCCTTGCTGTCTATCGCTGCTGTCCCCTCCACAGGTGTGCTCCAAGGGGTGGCTCCTCAGTGGTAACAGCCTTCCCTGATTGATCTCTCTGCACAGAGAACAAGCTGGCCGCCCAAGGTGCCCTCTGGACCCTTATTTTATCATGCCAGATAAGTGCAAGTGTGTGGATTTCCAGGTCCTGAAACTGCAGGAGTCCCCGGATGCCGTGCCACACGGGGAGATGCCCCGGCACTTGCAGCTCTACTGTGACAGGTACTGCCACAGCCTTCCCACCCTGCCCCTGCTGGCTGTTGCTGGTGCCATCACTTCCCACCACCATCCTCTGCTTTCTCCTGTTTCCCCTTAGGTACCTGTGTGACAAAGTTGTCCCAGGGAACAGAGTCACTATCATGGGGATCTACTCCATCAAGAAATCTGCGCAGAGCAAGAACAAAAGCCGTTACAATGTGGGGGTGGGCATCCGGAGCGCGTACATCCGGGTGGTGGGCATCCAGGTGGATACTGAGAGCTCAGGTGAGGGCTGCTTTTGATGTGCATCTGTCTGTGTTGGTAGCCTGGTGTTGGGAGACACTCCCCACCCTGTTCCTGAGCAAGGTGATCCCTCAGCAAGGACTGTTTGAAATGACAGCCTTGGTCCGTCTCTGCTGTTTATATAACAGAAGGCTCAAGCCTTCAACAGAAGGTTCTGGACTTGAACTTGCTCTAGGTTCTCTACAGTCAAGTCCTGTAAGGCTTTTTCTTAGTTATATTAAATGAGGAGGTCTCAGTCTGAGTCTTCCAGGGTGTTTAAGTTAGAATCTGCTAAGCCATGCCTGAGGATGCCGGGTGAAGTCCATGGTTAAAATTGTATTTAAAACATGGCCCTGATTGTAATTCTTCCTCTGGTTCCTGCAGAGCTCTTTTGCCCCAAATCCTTGCTTTTTCTTACCAGTCTCTAAGGACACAGTCTGCCTTGCTGGGTTAGCAGATGCTTGCCCTCTCCACCCTTGTGGCCACCCTTGTGCCTCCCTGGCGGCACTTGGCATGATCTTCAAGATGGGATTTTGGTTGTAGTGTGTGTGGGGGGAGTGATATAATTTCCTTTAAAACCTCCATTTGTTCACTGTTGGGTCATTCCCCTCATCCCTGTACAGGACATAGCTTCACTGGCTCGGTGACCCCTCAGGAAGAGGAGGAGCTTCGTCGCCTTGCTGCCATGCCCAACATCTACGAGACCATTGCCAAGAGCATCGCGCCCTCCATCTACGGCAGCAGTGACATCAAGAAGGCCATCGCCTGCCTCTTGTTTGGAGGCTCCCGCAAGAGGTGGGGCAGAGTCAGCCTTTGTTATCAAAGTCAATGCTTTGTTATCAAAATAAAGGCTCACTGCCTCTCCTCCCTCTCCTTCCCAACCCCATCACTCCAGGCTCCCGGATGGGCTCACCCGCAGAGGGGACATCAACTTGCTGATGCTGGGGGACCCTGGCACGGCCAAATCCCAACTGCTGAAGTTTGTTGAGAAGTGTTCGCCCATTGGGGTATGTGGCTTGAGGTGCCCACTTGTAGTACACCTTCTCTCTCCTGCTCCTTGTCTGGCCCAAGAGACAAGACTGTGGTCACAGCAGACACCTGCCTGTGCATCCACAGGTAGACTTGCTGGCAGAGGCGTGAACTGCAATTTTCAGTACTAGCCTAGAAGGGGTGGGGAATGAGGGAGGGAAGGGGAGGAAGGTCATGCCTTTTATTATGCTGTGAGCCAGGCTGTTTGCAGATGTCCAGAGACGTGCCTGGTGCTGCTGTTTATTGTTGAGACTTGATCAGCAGAGGGGCTGGCTGGTCAGGGTAAATTAAGTTGACTGCATCTCAGGCACGGACCTCCAGCCTGAGCCCAGGCACAGAATTATGCTTTCAGCTGTGGTTTTTTGTAGTCCCTATTAAACTCAGCCTCTCACTGTATTGTTCCCTCCAGGGGCAAACAAAGCTAATGCAGCAACCCACCAAACAATGAATCACTCCCTCTTCTGTACTTAATATCTGTGTTTGCGTCTACATGCCCTCCAGTGTGTCACAGCTGCTTAGTCTGAGGCTTGGGGTGAGGCAATAGTCCTGCTCTCTAGCCAGCACATCTGCTGGCTACATGTGCTGAGGGCTTTTCCTGGAGGTTCTTCCCCCAGGAGCTCTGGACCCCTGGTGCCAGGGGTACCTTGTCTCTCATCTGGAGCTATGGGCTCCTGGGTGCTGCTGCAGCTGATGTACAGTCCCTTTCCTTTTCCCACATGCCACTAGGTGTACACCTCAGGAAAAGGCAGCAGTGCTGCTGGCTTGACAGCCTCAGTGATCCGTGACCCAGCCTCCAGGAATTTCTTCATGGAGGGAGGAGCCATGGTGCTGGCAGACGGAGGAGTGGTGTGCATCGATGAGTTCGACAAGGTACCTGTGGGGCTGCCTGCATGTGAGTGGGAAGGAGAGCCTTTGGGATGCCAGCCTGTCTCAGGAGAGCCCAGAGCTTCAGGAGGAAGGGCAGCTCCTCTGAGACTCCCCCTCACTTCCTTTAGGGAAGGTCAGGGAGATGGAGCTGCAAGGGAATTCAGTAACATCCTGTCCTCTTGGGCAGAGGTCCTCACAGAGCTTTATGTTGGGGGTCACTTCAGTAAATGTGTAGCAGAGGTCTGGCATAGCTGACTGACGGTTACTTTTTCTCCTTGCCTGTTTTCTCTCACCTGGGATGAAAAGATGCGGGAGGATGACCGTGTGGCCATCCATGAGGCCATGGAGCAGCAGACCATCTCCATTGCCAAGGTGAGCTGGGGATTGATGCATGCTGCCCTGAGGTGGGAATCTGAGAGCCCAGCAACCAGTGGTCACACATCTTTTGGCAGAACTGCCCATGTTAGAGTCCAGGCAGTAGTATGGATGGGGCTGGTGTCTCTGGTCTGAGACCAGTCAGCCCTGACTGGAGGCTTGGGGCAGCCTGAACTTCATGGCTTCTCCTTGTTGGTGGCTGTCAGGCTGCACCTGCAAACCCATGCTTTGTGCCAGAGCTGGCCAGGAGGATTCAGCCCTGTCTGCCCGGTATTTGTCTCAGATCACAAATCTGGGGTGATGTCTGCTATGTCTCTGCCCTTGACAAGAGGTTTTAAATGAAGTTTCTCAGTGCTCAAGTTTCAGCTGAAGCCAGTCCGCTTCCAGAAGGACATGTGGGTCAGCCCCATCAGTACAGAGCAATTGGGTGCTACCTATGGGGCTTTATTTAAATGCAAGTGATTGACAATGAGTCCTTGAAAATGGCTTTCAACCTTTCACTGAGTTAATGACCTGCTGTGACATGGAAGTAGTCTTGACACCATCCTTTTTTTTTTGCCTTTGCCCACAGGCAGGAATCACAACCACACTCAACTCCCGCTGCTCGGTTCTGGCAGCTGCCAACTCCGTCTTTGGGCGCTGGGATGAGACCAAGGGCGAGGAGAACATTGATTTTATGCCCACCATCCTGTCCCGATTTGACATGATCTTCATCGTTAGGGATGAGCACAATGAGGAGCGGGACATGGTGCGTTGAGCCACGCGGGTGCAGCTGGGACTGGTGGTGCCCCTTTTTGGAGAGGAGGAGGAGGCAGGTGCATTCCCGCTGTCTGACTGTCTTCTGCTTTCCCAGACCCTGGCCAAGCATGTGATGTCCTTACACGTGAGTGCCTTGACGCAGACCCAGGCTGTGGAGGGCGAGATCGAGCTGAACAAGCTGAAGAAGCTCATCTCCTTCTGTCGGACGTGAGTGACAGGCGTGTCTTTTTGGCAGTGCCTGGGCACCCAGTGGGAGGCAGTGGTGAGAGGCAAACCCACCTAGCACTCTGGGTGATCTTCCTCTTAACTCCTGCCTTGAGAAAAGGGTGCAAGAGGAGCTCACAGCGGTGCTGCAGCACTCAAGGAAGAGAGGGGTGCGCAAGGCACCCTCCCCAGTAGTGCTGCCTCAGCTCTGTCTCCCTTTGCAGGAAGTGTGGCCCTCGGCTGTCAGCAGGGGCAGCGGAGAAGCTGAAGAACCGCTACATCCTGATGCGCAGCGGCACCCGGCAGCACGAGCAGGAGAGCGACCGCCGCTCCAGCATCCCCATCACTGTCCGGTGAGCAGCACCCCCTCCTCACCCCCTAAAACCTCTGGGATCAGGGCTGCATTACTGGGCTAGTCTGGGAAGGGCATTGGCATGGTGCTGGTGTGTGAGGGTGTGGCCCTGACAGTGCTGTGCAGGGAGACAGGAGATACCTGGAGTGGGGTAGGTGGGGATGATGGGAGTCAGGGGGAAGAAAACACTCTTGGAGCTGCAGTAGAAAGCAGGGAATGTTTCCTGTGGCTGCAGGCAGCTGGAGGCCATTGTACGCATTGCTGAGTCCTTGGCGAAGATGAGGCTGCAGCCCTTTGCCACCGAGGCAGATGTTGAGGAGGCCTTGCGGCTCTTCCACGTGTCCACACTCGATGCGGCCATGTCGGGCAACCTGTCAGGTGAGGAGGAGATGTTCTGTGCTGGGGGTAGGAGAGACATGCAGGACCTGGCTGCTCAGGGCAGGGAGAGACAAGCTCCTCTCCCGGGGCCTGGCTGTCAGGGGCAGGTGCTGGACCTCCTTCCTGAGCAAAGACAAAGCAATGCTTGTGGCACCAGAGGGCCATTGTGGCTGTGGGGCTGTGCCTCACAGGGAGGGCAATGGCAAATGACACTGAGGGTCTCCTATGCTGCTCAGGGGAGGGCTGGTCTGGCCCCTTGTGGTCCCTTGTGGTGTTGGACATGGTTCTCCAACCGGATTAATCCTCTTAACATCTTTCTCTACGGGGATGAAGAGAGTGTGGGCAGCAGCAATGGAACAAAGCATTCTAAGGAAGCTCCAGCAGTCAGGTTCACGTTCAGTTGTGTGGTTGGAGTTCCACAGCCTTTTACAGTGGTGTTGTTCATGGGTTCCCTAAAGTCTCTAAGCTGTGCAAATATGGTGGGAGACACAGGAGATGAGCACTTTGTTTTGGAGAGTGACTTGGGTGGCACAGAGGGCTCACACAGTGTCTCCCTTCAGGGGCAGAAGGCTTCACGACACAAGAGGACCAAGAGATGCTGTCCCGCATTGAGAAGCAGCTCAAGCGCCGCTTTGCCATTGGCTCCCAGGTGTCCGAGCACAGCATCGTCCAGGACTTCATGCGGCAGGTGGGTCAGGGACCCCATGGAGGGCTGGGCTGTGAAAGCAGGGACCCCAGGCTGCTGCTGGGGCCATGAAACCCCTTACTCAAGAGTGGACTGGCGAGCCTTTTGGTCATGGTTTTGAAGTTTTTTGTAGGGAATGGTGTGCAATGTGATTGCAGAGCTTCGGACTCAGGCAAGTGTCTGCAAAATCTCTGAGGTTTGGGGTCCTACCCTTGAAACCAAAACTGCTTGATTTGTGACACTGGCTGCAGTCAGATCTGAAACAATGAAAGGGGAAGGGAGCATTGGTGTCTTGGACTATTGGGTTTGCTCCTTCTAGAGAGTCCTAGCCAGGCTTTAGCCAAGGTTGCAGGTTCCTGCTGAGCTCCTGTCTGGTATTCCATGCTGGCTTATCTTGCCCTGCTCTCCCCTCTTGCAGAAATACCCAGAACATGCCATCTACAAGGTGCTGCAGCTGATGATGCGGCGGGGAGAGATCCAGCACCGCATGCAGCGCAAGGTCCTGTACCGCATCAAGTGACCTCCCTGTCCCAGGCTGCAGGAGGGAACTGCTGCTGCTTGATGCCTGCCCAGGAGCAGAGTGCCCCTGGGAGTTGGGGCCTGCTCCTGAAAGAAGCTTTTCCTTGGGGAGCCAAAAAAGCCTCAGGCCTCCATTTTGAACAACCAGGTTTTGGGGTGTTTGGGGTGTCCCTTGTGTGTTCTGTTGCTGTGTAATGTCCATGTTTCTTTTAACTCCAAAAGCTTTTAGTTTGTATTAAAATAAAACCTGATATTGGTAACTCAGGATCTTTGGCCCTGAGGGGCAAAGGGGATGGATCCGCTTCCTCCTTTGAAGGAGCTGCAGGATTTTGGATAGAAAGGTGTTCCTCCTGCCTGCCCTCTGTTATGCACTTCCTCTCCTTCAGGCTTCAGCCTCGTGAGCAGCACCAGCAGCCCTGAAGGCAGAAACTCATTTCTCACTCAGGGTTTTTCTATTAAGGCATAAAGCCTGTTGGCACAAGCTGTCCAGTTGGGCTCAGCAGTGCAGGAGGCACTTTACTCACTCCCTGTGTGCAATCTGCTGCTTTCTTCCCCCTCAGCCAGTGGCAGTGAAGGAAATTATTTGCTGTTTATTCCCTGCTCTTTGGTAATCCCTCTTGGCCTTCTCCCAGGGCTGCAGTAGGGAAACCCTTTACCCTGCAGTGTTAAAGGGCTGTGTAAAAGTCTTGCTGGAGACATGGGCAGAGTTCCCTGCTTGCTCCAGTGAGGATGGGGATGCAAGATAATCCCCATGAGCTATGTGCTCTCTTCCAAACAGTCCCTGCCACCTCCTGCTTTATGCCAGTGGCCTTTGGGAGGATTGTCCCACACACACCAGGAGCCTCTCCTGGACACTGCCCCAGGGTGCCCTTGTGCAGCTTCTCAGCCTTCTGCATTGGCAGCACAACCTTGCACTTGCAAACTTGGCAGATTTTTGTTATTTCTAGCAAATTAATACTGGCTCTCTTAAGTGCTCTCACAAAGTTGTATGGTGCTGGTAGCTCCCTGCTCAGCAGCTAAGGGCCACTGTGGCTGTGAACACTGGTGGGGGCCTTTGAAGAGAGCAGAGTGGTGGGTGAGCAAAGCTGCTGCACTTTGTGGACAGACTCATGCCTGTGTCTGCTTTCAGGCTGAAAAACCCCAGGAGATGTTTCAATAGCAACAGAAACGTTCAGGGCCAGCAGAGGGTACCAGAGTCTTGAGGATGCCAAGCTGTAGCCCTGCTTGTGGCACTGCCTCCCTCTCCTACAGGGGAAACCAAGGGTTCCAGTGGGCTGTGGTGTGGTGTGCACTCAGTCTGGCAGCTGCCACATGAGGGCTGGGCCCCACTGCAACACTTGGGGGTTCAACAACATCCCTCTGCTTCTGGGTTTTGGGAGACACATGGTGCACTCCTTGTGTAGTTGTGGAGTTGGAAGTCTGCAGGGGCTGGGGTGGTGGTGGCATGGGAAAGATTGGCTGCAAATTAAAGAAACAGCCTTCTCTTCATTCTCTTTTTTTTTTCTTTTTTTTTTCTTTTTTTTTCTTTTTTTTTTTTTTTTTTTTTTTTTTTTTTTTTTTTGGTTGGGGACAGCCTTTGTGGAGGGCTAGAAGGAAGAGAAGACTGGCCCAGACTGCCAAAGAATAGGCAGGGATAGGTCTCTCATTCTAATTATTTTATTGCCCTGTATTTTTGCATGTGCCAAGCACCTCACAATGCCTCTTGGAGCAAGCCACGCTGGGGCAAAAGGGGGCTCCTTCTTTTCCCTTTAGTGAGAAAAAAGGCACCTTCTGTCCTCAGTGCTCCCTGGATGGAAGAATAAGAGAAGGATATTGGTGCTCCTTGCGGGGATCATCCAGGAAGAGAAGTGAATGTGGGAATAATGGCCCTATCCTCCGCTAGAAACTGAAGTTCTCCAAACTGCAGTGTCTGTCAGGAAGCATCCTGCTCTCCTCACAAGCTTGCAGCATCAGGAGTGGCTCTCAGAGCAGGGTCAACACAGGCCTGCTGTTTTTCTGCCATGAGCCACAGTCTACTGCAGAGCTGTAGTAATGGGTCCTGTGGGTCTCTCAGCCCCTGCCACCATCCCACAAGTACCTCTGTCCTTGCTTTGAAGGTGCAGGCAGTATCTGTCTGTGGTCCTCCTTTTAGAGGTGCACAAGAGCACAGCAAATGGGGAAGTGAGTGTGGGAGTATGGGATCAGTACCCACAGCCTGCTGTTAATGCTGCCTCTGAAGGAGACTGAGCCTCTTCCCAGGCTTGAACACCCAGTCATGGGGCTGTGTGGGGGGAGAGATGGGGATAGGGTAAGGGAACACAGTGCAAAGGGCTCTTTCCATCACATACCTTCCTTCCCTCCTTGCTTCCTTCCTTCCTCAGACAACCCCTCAGCACCATGGGTTTATTTCTGTGGTGGAACAATAGAACATGGCTGGATTTTGGCTGCTGCTGGCTGCCAGTGGTGATCATGTGTCATTCAGAGGTTTTAAACGAGCCATCATCTCCAGGAACATCAAGCTGTGCTGGGTGTTGGCAGGTGTGGAGGTTGGAAATTCTAATTTTTTAATGTTGTTTTCATGACATGATAGAGAGCTAAGGTAAATTTCTGTGATGGGGATCAGAATGATTGATCTCTTCGTGCCAAGGAATGTGTTGATTATATGGTATGAGGTTATGTAAGTGTACACAAGACTTGAAACAGCATTGTTTAGCAATTAATGCATGCAGTGTTATCACAAGGAGTGGAGCTGGGATGTGTGCAACTGGTATTGTTTGGAACTTGAGATCACTGAGTAGTGCTGTGTTGAACAGAGCCCCAGTGGAAATTTCATGAGGAACAGCAGTTTTCAGTTGGGTAGGTGCTTGGCGTACTTGATAAGGGATTGCTGGTCCTGCTGGTGAAGATGACTAGATTTTTCCTCAAATCAAATAATAACTACTTGATAAAGGACCATCATCCTCCTGGTGAAAGCGTCTCCTTTTGGTCTCATCTGAAAAGTCTGGCAGGACAAGATCTGGGATAAAGTCCTTGTCTAAGTGTCAATAGATGACCAAAAATACTGTTCTCAAATACAATGCTAACAGAGAGAGCAAAACCAATCAGGCTTAGCCACTTCTGGGCAGCACAGCATTCCCTTACCTAGCCTGCTGGCCTGACCTTGTCCCATCCTCACCTCACTGCTGTCTCTGGCACAGGAAGCCCCTTCCCTGCCCCTGGCTTGTCCCATTGGGAAGCACAGTTGGATAAATGTAATCACCCCAAACCAGGCAGTCACCAAAAATGCTCAGGTGCCTTTGATTCAAAGCTTGGGCTGTTGCAGAAGACACCAACCTCTTGCCACAATGTATTAGTGCCCAAAGAACTACATCTAATCGACATCTAATCTACATCTAAACTACACCTAATTCTGTATGAGATGGGTTAATTTGTGAGCGCATCACTCCAAAGAGATCCTGGCCACTGGGCTCTTGGCAGCGTTTCTGATTGTCCAAAAACCTTTCTAAGCTGCAGCCTAAGGGAAGGTTTAGGCTGGACATTAGGAGGAATTTCTTCACAGAAAAGGTGATTGGAATGAGCTGCCCAGTTAGGTGTTTAAGGAAACTCCGGACATGGTGCTTGGTGCCATGGTCTAGTTGACATGGTGGTATTAGGTCATAGGTCAGACTTGATGATCTCAAAGGTCTTTTCCAATCTAGTTGATTTGTGATTCTGTGAAGCTCATCAGAATATTTCTGTGAAATGTCAGTGGAGCTCCACTACTGTGAAATCCAGCAAAGCTGAGTCACCACATCTGCACCACTCAGATTTCTTCCATCTCTATGTAGGATGAGAGCTGTTGCAATGCAGCAACATAACCTCTGAGCATGTTGTGAGTGTCACTTCCTCCATAAAATAAAACAGAACCGAACTGCAGAGTCCTGAGGGCTATTGCTCAAGGATGTGAGATAAACACTGCCAAGTGGGGTATGCTGATATGGGCAATGTGAGAAATAATCTCATCTGGTCCAGCAAGCACCAAGCCCAGACAAATAAAGCTGGGATTCCTTCCCTCTTTCTGCTGCTGACTGACTGGACTAGTTGAGCAAGTCATCTTGCCTGTTCTGGATAATAACCTTTTTGGAGCACAGATCGCTTCTTACCATGATTTTGTGCAGTGCCTGACAGAACCAGTAGCCCAGTCTCAGTGGCAGAGTTAACTGCTGGCTTAAGTAACATTAAAACATTCTAGGGCTTCTCCAGCCCTTGTTAGGATAAGAAATGATCTCCTGCAGGCAAAGAAGTTCCTGTGATTTGCTCTAGACAATGCCAGAAAAGATCAAGAAACCAAGGAAGACCATGGTACAGCAATGCTGTGCTGACATGTGGAACAGCACACGTGTCATGGGTTGGGGTGCCTCTGAAGTGCTCTGCTGGATGGGCAGAGATTTGGGACTCATGCTGAGTCTCAAGTCCTCTCAATTTGGTTAACAGCTTGTATCCCCTAATTCTGGGCTAGGTTCCTTCAAAATCCCAAACCACTCATTCTCTCACAGCAGTGATGTACCCATGTCTGCTACTGCTCTTTGTCACATTTTGCCACCGTTTTGCAACACCCTTTGCTCCTTCCTGGACACCTGCTCCGGGTCTCTCCCAGCAATCCCAGGCAGTCCATTTACTCCTCCTCCCCTCCACTTCATGCCTGCTCTCTCTTCTCATCTGCATGGTCATCCCCTCCTGTTTCCCTTCCTGGCCATTGTGGTCTGTCCCATGCCATCATGCAGAGTGCTTAGCAAAAGCCTCCCTGCTTCACAGGCAGGCAGGACATCAGGATATAACTTGCTGGGTCAACTCTCAGCACTGCCTGTTAGGAACAGGACACCAAAGGACATTCCTCAGAGAACGTCCCCTGGACCATCTGCTGTTTCTTCTTCTCCTTGTCCTTCAGCTTTCACCCAGCCACGGTTCTCCACCTTCTCTCCCAATTATTTATCTTCACCTTATCTTGCCTCTCTTTTTTATTTTTTCATAAAACTTTTTTTTCTCTTTTTCTCAGAGTGGTGCATGAGCAATTTGGCCAGAAATCCCACAGATCTCTGGCCAGGAAAGCCAGGCAGCACTGGTTTGTAAGCCTTTTGGACTCTCAGAACAAAAGCAGGAGCACTGTCCCGCTTGCCTTGATCCCAGTACCCGTGCACTGCTTGCAGAGTGGGAAGCAGGTCTATCCATAGCTGGCCACACGCTGTGTGCCTGTCAGCACCCAGCACCTCTGCAGTTTAAATATGCATCTATAAATAGGTGCACAGGCATCCTTCCTTTCTGGAAATCCTTCACTTGATAGAGTCTGTCAGGTTTCAAATTGCACCTGATGCTTTTAGACTCTGACACAAATGATCAAAAAGGTGAACCTCAATATTTCATTAGGACTCTGGAGCTAACTACGTAATGTTAAAGATCTTTCTATTTTTGGAGAAATGGTTGACAGCTCATCTAGCATACAGGTAATACCACTATCCTAGACCCTTGCACCAAAATAAGGTGCACATTCTACGTTATCAGTTATCTTCCATTTGTGTTTTGTAATGAGGAGATGTTTGGTGGTCTGCCCAGGAGTGCAGAGACTGTCACCAGTCTGGGAGGTTTGCCATTTATGTGGGTCCAGCAGGTGAAGGGTGAGGTCATGAGCTGGGGAGAACGGAAGACACAGAGGAAAACAGCTTTGACAGCACCACATGGCTCCAGCAAACTGCTCAGTGCCAGAGTCCTACATACCTGATGCTCAGTCCAGATCTTTTGGCAGTGTAGCTGGTGCAATGGGCAAACTACACTGACCAATTTACCTGGCTTCTCCTGAGTCAGGCAATTAAATTATCATGGTTTCCACAGTAACATCACTACTGCCATACTTCACCGACATTACTTTACTGTATCCTGTTCAGGTACAGATGCCACTTACAGTTATAGATAAATCACTTGCAAAGAGGGTGATGCTTCTGCTGTTCCATCTCTTGCACTGGAGAAAAGGGTAATGCCATAGCAGATAATCAGCTCAGAAGGAGAAGCCCAACATTTGAGTGCCTCCTCTGTGAGAAAAAACAGAAGACCTATTTGTTTGTGGCTCTTGCTGCATGCCCCAAACCCAGAGACACAATTTACAGTCATGACCCCTTCATCTTTCCTGCTCCTCAGAGGATAAAATGGTTTCCTGTTTATTCCAATGGGCAGCTGTTGTATCCACAGGGGAGAACAGCACTCATGGTTAATGTGGCTGATGTCCAGACACATTTTGCAGAAGTTCCTTGTTTGTTTGCTGGGTTGTCCAGCAGCTGCTGAATGTCCTGCATTTGGGAATAGGAGACTCCCAGGCAATTCACAGATGCTAGAGCATGGGAGAGGACTTGTTCCCCCCACACTGGGATCAGCAGGCAGGGTAGAGGCCCTGAGGTCTTCTTCAACCTCTGCCATGTGCTGAAGTATTTTAGGAGTTGTTAGGTTCTCCTTTGACTTCTTCACCTGGTTTCATGTGTGCTCCAGAGATGTTCTGTGTTACCTGTAAGAAATAAAAGTTCCTGAATTCAGTTGTGTGCCTTCTCAGTTAAACTGTGCCTATTAGTATGTTAATTGTAAGTGTTTTCTTAAATGCTTTCTCTGTTGAATGCTAGTTACTCCATTGTTTTGTAACCGTCCCTACTGTCCCTCCCATCGGGTGCCGAGTCTTGCCACTACCGCATAGCAACCGATGACACCACCGTCATGGAAATGAGGAGAAAATCCCAGGGGGCTTTAGGACCCAGCCGGAAGTGGGGTTAACACCTGGGGACCCCCAAAACGGACGAGCCATGGCCCAAACAGGACTCTAAACTACATCAGTAAGCAGAGAAAACATCAGGCTACCTCCTAGGGCTTCGTGTCTTGTCACCATAACTGATAGTGCCCTCTCAGCATGACCACCTAGACTCTATAGCGAGCCAGTGGAACTTCCCAGGGACTCTGGTGAGGAAAGCAAGCCCCAGCATTGCCGCCAGGCAAAGCTGACTACCTCCTCCTCTGCGTCGTCCATCTGGAGCAGCAGCGGTGTGTGCGGCCTCCACGGCCCCCACCAAGAGCTCATCTAGAAGAGGTGATCTTAATAAAGGCATTAAAAAGGAGCTGGTCTCCTTGCCCATTTATTTCATTACCCATGAACAGAGGCAATGCTCTGCTTCGGGGTCTCATAGCCTCAGCAAATGCTGTTACATGAGTTGAGCCAAGGCTGTGAACCTTGGCTACATTCAGGACCAGTGAGGGAAAATCCCTGGCCCAGGAATCCCAGTGCCCAGGCAAGAGAAGTTTTGGGGTGTAGACAACCCCTGAAAATATTATCACCATGGGAGTCACTTCTCAGGCTGCTTTTGTGGTCACTTGGACAGAAGAAAACGTCCCAGGATGTGAAGCATGCAGCTCCCAGGATGTTCTCTGCCAGACATGCCATCACCATAGACCATTTTTGATCTCCTCCATCAGCCTGGAAGAGACAGTTAAAATTGAATGTCCATGGGAGGGAAGCATCAAAGACAATTAAATGCAGGAGAAAGACAAAACCTCATGCCCTCTGTCTCTGTATGTTTCTCTGTTGACATCAAGAGCACTTCTCATGTTTACTTTTCTTCTTTGCATCTGCCTGGCAGGGCTGTGTTGGCCGTTTATGTTTTTAAATGCTACATTGACCCAGATTTGGAACAGGCAGGTGGTGATCCAGGCTTGTATCTGTTTATGCAGTCAGCTATGAAATACTGAAATGGAAAGAAATTAAAGCCTGATCTCCAGTGACCCATACACAGGCATCAGAGTCACCATCAGTCTGGAACTGGTGCACTGAGATACAGGCTGAAAAGTGGAGATCTGGCAAGAGCTGGCCTAATGAATCAGTTGTGCCCTCTGGTCAAGCCTTTGCTGGTACCAACCCAATATATTTACTCACTGGCTTTGCTTTTCAGCAGCACATCCTGTGTGCACCTCCAGGCTGGAAAAGATGCTGGCTCACAGGCATTGCAATAGCCAAGGGCTTTGGAGAACTCCTGTTGAAATGGTAATTTGTTTTAAGCATGTCATCCTCCTGCATATGACATAAAAAAAGAATGTGGATGGTTCTGTTCTGGGTCACAGCAAGCAGCAAGAGGTAGGTGAAACCTGGACAGTCCCAATGACTGTAACTCCTCTGCTAGTTAACTTCTCTGCTTTTTCTGGCCACTTTTGTGGCCTCCCTCATGTAAAGGTGACAGCAGAGGAAAAGGAGCAGTGAGAGGCTGCCCAGACTACCACTGGGTACTGGTGGAGGGAAGGGAAACACAGGGCTAGTGGGACCTGCTGGGAAGGGAGATCTTGTGTAAAGCATGCCGGGGCAATCCCACTTCCCAGTCCTAAAC
Source organism: Brachypodius melanocephalos (assembly GCA_013398615.1). Classification (NCBI taxonomy): domain Eukaryota; kingdom Metazoa; phylum Chordata; class Aves; order Passeriformes; family Pycnonotidae; genus Brachypodius; species Brachypodius melanocephalos. The sequence continues at coordinate 5,075,028 of VZSR01003524.1, read as the reverse complement.
TGGTTCCCAAAGTGTTGCCCAGGTCTGTTATGCTGATTTGTGGTGATCACGTTTATTGCAGCAGGATGTCAGGAAGCGTCTGGATCTGCGCCTTGCTATCTGGAAAGAAAGTAATCCCTGCTTCAGTGCATTTCAGCCAAATACATTGACAAATAGCAGAAGTGAGGACTGTAATATGTTAGTGAGAGAAAAAGGGATTGCAGCATTTCTCTGCAGAAGGAAAATGGGTAAGTTAAATATGAGAAGAATGATGATCTTACAAATGAAACATAACACCTCCAGGGGCTTATTCCTGTATTAGCCACTAATTTACTGTGTGACCTTCAGTAGTTCATTCAAGCTCTCTCTCCCTCCATCACTTCTTTTGTCAAACAAGCCCAGTGACAAATTCCTTTCTTGCAGAGGTCTTGTGAGGATTATGCATCTCCGTGAGATCTTCATGGGATTTATCAAAGGCAAAGTGTTTTTTCAACGAGATCTCATTTAATCTCCTCAGTGATGTAATGTGGCACATTAGTTCATTGTGCTAAGCCTGGAGCCTCCCACTCAGAGCCCATCCCACCTGCCTCACATGAAGGTGTGTGTTGCCCTTGTGCAGCCACTTCTCAGCACACTTCCTTCCTCTCCCCCTGCTTCCTTGGATATCTTTTCAGCCTCCCTAACACCTCCGCCCTTGCCGTAGCACGCCGGTCTCCACAGAAGAGCCCTTGCCTTGGCACAGATAGGCAGAGCCAATCACTTCCCTCTAAAGAGAGATGTTGCCTCAGCAACCAAAGTTTTGAAGTTGGGCAAAGTTCTGAAGAAAAATCCCAACCAATTGTGATGGGAAATGACACTTGAGAACAAATGTACCATGTTGCCATGGCAGCCTGAATACTTGCACAGAACTCAGTGTTTTGAAAATATAAAAAAAGGCTGTGCTTCAAATTAGTCCAACTAACTTCATGCCTTTGTCAGGTAGCTGCACAATGCCAAGGGTCTGGCATCTGTGTTTTACATCTGGCATGTGAATGACTTCATCACTTCTGAAATGAAAGTAACTTCTCTGTCTGACAGAGCAGTGTTTGAGACCATGGGTTCATCCAGGTTGCCTAGTCTGGTATTGATCTGTTAGGGTTATTTCTGTCATTTGAACTCCATCAGTTCTTGGTTGTCTTGGTTTCCACATCTATGTTTCATCTGTTATTTCATTTGGTACACTTCTATGTCTCAGTGTCTGGGCTAAAAACAGCAGGTGATTTGTTCAAAAATATGGGTCCTCTTGCTAGTCCCACAGTCTTTCTTTTGAGCCATGAGGTGCATGAGTGGCTTTCAGGGGACACAGACTTTTTCATTCAGCTCTGTGAGCTGAACCAAATACGATTTTTCTCTATCAGCCAGATTCTTTTTCCTAATTACAGTGAGGAAGAGGAATAATCAGCCTGAAGGTATTCCTGTGCCTATTTAGACAGACTCACTTTGCAAACCCAAATGCGAACTGAATTCCTCTGAGAGTCTGTAAGACCATCCAGATCTGGAATTCATCACCATTTGCCCTAGAAAGGCCTGATTCTCATTTGGCAACTTCTTGGTCAGGCTTCCTGTGACCTGGGAAGTAAGAGCAGAAGGAGGACGAGAAACTGAATTTTGGTGATCTGCTGCTGTTATTCTTCACTGTCACAGGCAGCCAGCCCTCTGGTAAAAGCAGTGTGGCTAGGAAAAGGACTGGGAGATGCGGCAGGGAAACAAACACTGGTCCAGTGCTGAGAAGACTGAATCCCAGATGGTTTGTAGAAGGAGGCAGATTCTCAGTATTTAGCCGAGAAATAACCTGACTCCCTGACACCACATTTCATTCCTTGATGGTAGAAAACTAAGCATGGGGACAGCTCTCTCAGCTGGCCAGAGCAGATATGGCTTTGGCAAAGTGTCTGCCTCTGTTGGCAGAGAAACATCTCAGCTGAGGATCCACCATACTACGGGTGCAGTGAGGCCACAGATGAACCCGCATGTGCCAGCTTGGGCTGAGTGTATGCACAGAGCATGGTGACATGAGGACTTCCCACCTAGGCTGGGCCACAACCCAGAGATCACATTCCACCATCATCAGGGACTTTTCTTTGCCCCTTGTCCACTGGAGTGTGTTTCTAATTGCCCAACCCTCCCTTGCATTGTATTATCTGGAGTTCTGCTTCATCATCCTTACAGCATCCTCCCCATTGCCCTGGGTGGTCCAATGCTGGCTGCTCTTACTTGTAGGCTGTGTGGGACTGACCTAATTTGGAGAAATTGTGGTAGAAGCATCAAGAAGCCCACAGGGAAGTGGGGATTTCTGTACTCCTTGGCAGGAGCTCAAGCCACGTATCCATCCCCTGCAGCGCCTGGGCACTCTTCCCTGGGTCATCAACTCCCCTGGTCCATGTGTGCATCTCACCCCAAATATTCCTTTCAAGGAGACAGTTTATCTCAAGTGCTTTGGAGACAGGAGTCACTGTTCCTAATTATTTGCCAGTACAGAGGTTTCTAGTCTCTCATTTTCCCTTGACAGTTTTATTATGGAAATTTTTTTTACTCTGGGCTCTCTCCTTTGTGTTTTTGTGTGGCTTTTACAATAGGGGCTCTTCAGTGCTTGCTCCCAAGCAGCTCCAGTGAGAGATTGGCTTCAGACAAAACACACAGCTGCCTCTGAGGAGGCAAGCAGAGAAATGCCAGCTCTTCCATAAGGACACATCCTGCTCAGTCCTAGCTCTCCAGCCTCCACTCCTACACCTGCCTTTTCTTCTCTTGGCCTCCACAACTGCAGCAGTGACAGGTTCCTCTTTGTAGCAGTGCTCTGCCCATGACATTTGGGCCTGCAGGGCTTCGTCCCTGATGGAACTCCTCTCTGCCACTCCACCTAATTACTCTTTCTTATCTGCTGTTTGTACAGAGCCATGCCAATAGATGATGGAAAGGTATGGTACGTACCCAGCAGATGAAGATGGGATCTGGAAAATAAATGGAAAGAACGTGAGGTCACTCTAAATATTCATTTCAAATGGATCCCTTGATCTGAGCCTCTTGAGGTCTGAGGCAGTTCTGCTGGAGATTAATGCCACAATTATTTAATAAAGAAATTCTATAAAATCCATAATCATTAGTACATTTGAGATTGTTCCATTTTACTAGACAAGTAAGTGCTCAAGCTTACAGCAATCCTATTTAGGAGGTTTATTTTGTGACATGAAGTCTAAATATATTTCTGAGCCACACACTTTTATAGACTTAGACAGAAACCTCTTCTCAATCTACATAAGAAAAAGTATAGAGAAGCATCATTAACCAAAGTTAAAGTATTGCCCTGCCCATGATCCTGTCCACCACATTTTGTTATCTTGCATGGAATGGGTCTGTCTGCTCTCTGTGTACAAGGTGTAAGGGTATCACAGTCACCATGTGAGAACGGGCATTGAAAGTAGATTGTGTGTACCCCAGCCCAAGCCACTCAACCTGCCCCAGCAGTGGAGGCTTTCAGGGAGTGGGATCTGTGTACGGTGTTCAGATAAGGAGTGAAGGTCTGTTTCATGTTATGTCAGTATTTTTCACTTGTGTTGTAGTTTCTATTAGTAGGGATGAGTACAGTTGAACTGGTGGGAATGAAGCAGAACTGGTTTTCTAGAGAAGTCCCAGTGGATCCATGGTGGTTGCTTTGCTAATACTTTATTGCTCAGAGTTGACTCACTCTGTCCAGAGGGGACCTGGTCAGCAGCGGCAGAGTCTGCCTTGCAGGACACAGCCTGGTGACATGGATTTTTCCCACGATAGTGAAGATGACCATGTGCCATTACCTCTGACAGTTCCTCACAGGACCTGTCAGGAAGTTTTCTGCAGTGTGGCGCTGTGGTTGCCTGTAGTTTTGGTGCTTGGGGTTTGATATGTGCACAAGTCTTTGTGTGTGTGCACTCATCTGTAAGTTGTAAATGACTGTGCTGCTCAACCAAAAGACACTGTAGCTCATTCTCAACACCCTTGAGAACTGCTGGCTGGAAACACTACCAGCATAAACAACCAGGCAGACCTGGAATTTCCCACATCCCAAAATAGGAAAATGGCTCCAATTTCTCACTTTTTTTTTCCTTTTTTTTTTTTTTTTTTTTTTTTTTTTTTTTTTTTTTTTTAGTGGGCTTGTGACTGAATGAATCCCTGCTTTTTGGTCTCAGCAATTGGCAGCGTTTATAGTGTGTGTACAGATGTGCAGAATCAGCCCCAGTGCCAGGGCTGGAACAAGGTCCTGCCAGCCCCAGTCTGCTGAACTGTAACTGCAGGAATTTGTTATAAAGTCAGGGAAGGAGGAAAGGGAAGAAGGAGCCTAAGGTCACATAAGATTTTGGTACATATGTGACAGAGCAGAGAGGGTGGCATCACTGACAGTGCCAGAAAGAAGGAAAAGGGGCAGATGCAGGAGGAGACATTAGGTGTTGGTTAGCAGGAGCTTCTCCTGGAAATTTGCTCTCCTCCTAAAAGCTATCTATCCTCCAATAAGGCATGCTGTGACACCCCCAAGGCAGTAGGACTGGATACATCCCAGCTTCTTGCAACCAGTGCAGAGCTGTTCTTGTGCCCTAAGAGTGGCAGGGCTGCACTCTTCCTTCTTGTCTGCATCCCTGGGGGCCTCTAGCTTGGCTGTGCACTGATCTGGGCTTCACCTGTGACCATTTGCTGACACCCAGTGTGAGACGCAATGGTAAAATGAGTTTTCCAGTACCTTTCCTCAACAGATCCCTCATCTCTCACACCAGGAGAGCCAGTATCTCCTCTCAGGACTGATTTGCACCCAACCCCAAGTCTGATGACACTGCTGCTTTGAAGAGACAGTGGGAGCATATTTCCCACGTCCAGAGGAATGTGCAGAAGACAGCAGAAAGAGATGAAAGCATGTTGATTAACACCCAGGACCACCTGAAACCTGAAAGGAGGCAGGAAGCATTATCTCTGAGTATTGAGGCCATCAGGCTGGAGCTGGAGTACCACTGAGTGGAGCAGGCAGCAACAAGTACACAGAAATAAATGACTCACTCAGAAAAAGGTCAGCCACACTTGATTTGTCAGAGCCAATTTGTGGTGAGCGTGCAAGCCATGACACTCAGCCGTGACCACTTTCAGATTATTCGTTTTGAGGCCACTGTGAATCTCCCTTCTTGGAGACCACTGCCCTGAGAGCTTTCAGCCAGCAACATCTCACCCTGAGCAGGGTGGATTTCAGCAGAAATGGGATGGAGGGGGGCACAGGCAGGGGTCTTTATCGGCAGGCAGACCTGGTGAGCAAATGGAAAATTTTAGTGAAATCAAAAAAACTGGGATTTTTTTTTTTTTTGGCAAAACTTCATGTTAGTATTGTTTGCTTTCTCACAGAGAAAAGAAAAATGCTGGGATTTCAGAAGAAAAAAAAACTTTTTAATTTTCAATATCTAATTTTCTACCAAATCCAGGTAGGATTTTGGAAGGTAGGTAGTGGAAATTGGTGAAGATGGCTTCATGAAGATGGATTGAATGAAGATTCATCTTGGAAGGAATAAAATAGGCAATTACTGAACACATTAAGGGAAAAGTGATGATTTTCCACAACAGTGTTTTGTCATGCTGTGTTCCATGTCTCTCTCAGTTTTGCACAGAAGGTCATTCCATGAGTACCCACTTAGGAGACCCTTTGGTAACAAAATCCTCTCACCAGAATTGTCCTGGGACAGCTCAGATAACAGAACAAAACATTTCTTCTAAAAACAGCTCCCAGGCAGTCTCTGGGCACTCTCAATCTGATTATTTAAGTGGAGTTTGAGTACAAGATGTGATTTGGTCATTACAAACTCTCATCCTTAAATAAATTTACATTGGTGTTTCACAAGAATGTTTACTCCTGCTTCCCTAAGTTCCAGACATTAAACAAATGGGTTTTGCTTAATTAAAAGCACTCTGCAGGGGTGCTCCCTTAGCTGGGAGATGGGAGGTGAAGAAAGGAAACAAATGGGGGAAAATTAGATGTATTTTTTCTTCTTCTCTTGGAAGAGCAGAGCTGTGTCAGGATCTCCCATTCCACATTTTTTTTTAATATATGGGGTTGTTTGGCTTCAGAGTTAAAAATCCATAAAGCAAACCAATTCATTTTAAGTTTCCCATATGGATCTCAAAAAGAAGAAGATACTCCTTTGTACTGCAGCACAGTTGGGAGTCTTCCATTATTTCTTTTTTTTCTCCCCGTTTTTTCTTTCCCTGCTCTGGCAGGCTGGGATGTGTTTCTGAAGGGTGTTATACCTGCCTTTCCTGAGCAGGACTCCCTGTTCCATGGCAGAGAACAAGCCCAGCTGAGAGGGGTCGGGACATTTAGGAACTAGGGTAGTGTACATGCTGTACTCAGGGAAGAGTGCTCTCTGGAATACTGGATCCTGAAGGGGTGGGAGGCTTTACAACTCCATAATTTCCAAGGTAGGTTCATGTGATTCATGCCTGTGGAGCTATGGTGAATGGAAGGTAAAGAAAAGGCAGTGGTACAAGCCTGAGATCCAACTTTACTTTGCCTCTTCCAGCAGGCAGTTTTGCATAAGGAAGAGTATAGCATGCAGGGCTAGCCTTAAGTGGTGTTGTCTCTTAAGAAGGCACCCTTCTGAAAATCAGTAGCTACAGGAATTCCTGAGCCAGGAGATGCTTCTGGGTGACTGTGTTTAATAATCACCGAAGAAGCCAGTTACAGCTACCACACCACATCATCAAGAAATTCCACTGGAGCTATAATGAGCATTTTTTGCCAAGATACAGAGAGCTCTTAGTGCTGTCATTTTACTACATTTTTATACTTGACAGTTTTCAAAACACTATAAAATTACACAAGAGTGAACTGAAGACTTTTCTGCCTATGTTGGATTGTGAGCTGGAGCTTAATTTGGTGCTTCAGCTTAGCGTCTGTATTGCTAGAGAGTTAAATACTCCCAGCACCCTGATGATGAGCAAAACCACCTCCTAATCATAAAGGAAACTGAGAAAACAACTCTCAACTCTGTTATTATTTATAAGATGAGACTATTTCCTATTCTTATGAAATAATGTGCAAAGCTATTTCCATAGAAAACTTTTGCACAGCATCTCAGTGCTGAATTTTATGACCAAAAAAGGGTTTCTTGGTGTTTCTGAACTGCTTTTCCTAAATCTAGGTAGTATATAGGTTTTTTTCACTGATCTTAGACACTTATTTGGCTCCAGAACACATGGTAAGTCACAGTGCTCCGGAATGAAATGATGTTCATAGAGTCTCTCCTGGTACTGAGCTTAGCCCTTCATATGCAAGGAAAGGTTACTGTGGAGCATTCACCTTATGAAAACGTTCCTAGAGTGATGGAAAAGGAAAAAGTTTCAGCAGCTGTTGAGAAAAAAGGGTTATGCAGGAGTGAAATATTTCACATAATAAGCAAAACTTAAGAAGTAAGACAAACACTAGGAATAAGAAAACAACAGAAAGAAAAGCAGAAATATTTTGAAATACATCAGTGCATTCTCATAGAGATGCCCTTTAATCAACCTAGTGCCATTGGATTTGTTCTCTCCTCACCATTTAAGGAGCTCCTTGCATTTTGTGTGCATCATTGTGACATTGATCCTAGCATGCAATGAGTAACTGTGTTTTCTTTTAGTGAAAATTTCCAGCCTCCAGCTTGGTTTCTATAGCCATGTTCTTGTAGCCACTTTTTTTGCCTGATATTGTTCCACTTATTCATTAATAACATGTGTTGTGGCTTTTTCTGTTGTAAACATTAGCGAGGCTTTCATTAAGTTTTTAATAAACTTGTCCACCACCACATACATTAAAATGAAAAATTATCAATGATCCCTTTTGCAAATCATTAATGGTGACACGCAATTTGGCTGATGAATCATGAATTTGCTGTTAGATTTAGGCTATGTTTGTGTCCATCTCAGTAGAGTCTGTCCCCTTCTCCATGGTAACTGCTCTGCCTCTGACATCACTAGCCAAAATAGAGCATGGAGGTTATAAAATCCTGAGGGGGTGTGGGGTGGGGAAGAGTAGAGACAGAATGAAATACAATTCAGTAAAGCAAACTTCCTTAATGCTTCAGTCACCGGCGAGTGCCCCATGCATTGATCAGGCAAAAGATGTCTCAAATCTGAGAAATGGAGGATATAAGGATTCCAGAGCTTGAGATTTGCATGAGGTTATTGAAACAATTTGGAAAGCAAAACAATCTGTGACTTTTTTTCTGGACTGAGTTGTGAAGCACTTTATCCATATGATTTTCTTTTTTGGCATCAAAAATCCTCTTCATCACAAGGAGAGTAAAGAGCCTGATATTGGGAGTCAAAAAAGCTCTTTGACAGCTAGGGACAGCCACAAGAGCAGGAATAGCAGAATAAGTGTACTAAAACAGATGCCAGTACCACTCAATCTTTATCAAATGTTTTATCTGTGGCGTGGGATACTGTTTTTCAAAAACCCAGACCCCAGAAGCCATGAACTAGAGGACATAAAAAAAGAAAAATAGAAAAAGAAAATTTAAAAAATAAGAGAAAAAGAGAAAAAGAGAAAAAGAGAAA
>VZSR01003524.1:5040202-5057936 GCA_013398615.1 Brachypodius melanocephalos | reverse complement strand
AAAAAAAAAAAGAAAAAGCAAACCAAACTAAACCCCAACATCTTGTCATTTAGTAAACGTTTTCATGGAGCCACTTGCTATCTTTTCACTTCTTTCTTCTCCCTTTGGGAACTCCCTACTTGCTCCTAGTCCCATCCCAACAGCCAATCACAGGCCCTCCCAACAAGGCCTGCCTTCCCAATCAGCAAACCACAGGCCCTTCCAACAAGGCCTGCCTCCTTAACAGCCAACCACAGGTCCTCTAGAAAAGCCTGCCTTCCTAGTTGGCCAACCACAGGCCCACTTAACAAGGCCCATCTTCCCAGTCAGCCAACCATAGGTCTTCTCAACAAAGCCTGCCTTCCTAATTGGCCAACCACAGGCCCTCCCAACAAGGCCTGCCTTCCCAATAGGAAGGAAGGAAGGACGGAAGGGAGGGCAGAAGGGAGGGTGGAAGGAAAAAGGACTTTACGTTCTTCTCAGAAAGTGAAAGCAAATAAATAACCCGCCTGCACTCTGCGGACTCTTATACCTCCAAGCTAGCTCTGCTGCCTTTTTTCTGTTGCTGCATTCCAGCACCTTCTGGCACCAGTGCCTTCCAGCTGAAAGCTGCCCACACGGTCCTCCCAGTGCCGCAACTTTATGCTGGCGAATACCATAGAGAAGCTGGCACAGTCTGGTGCTCCGGTACCTTCTGGCACAGCACAGGGCAACTGATGAAATCCACTCACGTGGTCTCCTGTGATCGCACGGCTTTATGCTGGCAGATTGCAGAGAAGCTGTCGCGTTCCAGCGCCCCAGCGCCTTCCAGCATACTAGTGCAGGCAACTGCTGAAAACTGCTCATGTGGTCTCCTGCCTGCAGTTTCTGAGATCCCTGCACAACGGAGCTTGCCCCTAACCCTCAGCAGAGCCTCATGCAAACTCTGTTCAGTGCTACCGCTGCCTGCACTGAGTTGGCAAGCACTGGAAGTTACTTGCCAGGTCCCTGCTGGCCACTACTTTGTGGACCCCCTTGGCCCCCTGGTCCGGCATCTCCGTGCAACTGTGTCACACCGTAGTGCTGGGCGCTACCACACTCAGCACCTCCCAGTCTCCACAGCACCTAGTGGCAGTCTCTTGCTGTCCATGGCCCCTTGCCGCCTCCAGTCCCCACCGCCTGCCACCACCTCTTCTTTAAACAACCTCTTTTTCACTGGTGTCCAGCCGTCCACGGTTCTCCCGCTTCTCTCTTACTCCATGTCCTGCCTTTTGCAGCTCCCCATTTTCCTCTTACTTTACGACTCACCCTATATCAGCCCAACTGTCCAGTATCCTTATGCTCCAACAGACCAGGTATGGATCCTGTGCACTACCGCCTGGAGCTAGGGTTAATGCACCTGGATTACAGGCTATTAATCTGGCCAAAACAATTATGAGAATACTACTCACCTTCCCCCTCTTCTTTTTGTTATTCACTCCTCTGCTGTCCCCGGGGTGTTCACCTGCAATCACCAATGGTCCCAGAAGAAGTCGATCAAGCTGCTGAACTCAGCAGGGCATCCTTCCCTTTCAAAATCTCCTACAGCCATGGAGACGAGGTGTTTATCCTTGGACGGACCCCATTTGTGAGAAACAACGCTCACTTTTTAAATTTCAAAGGTTTATTAAACCTTCACAAAGTACAACAAAAGACTGAATAATGAAAAAGGCAGCATGCTGAGAGAAAACGACTGGCCTCCCATGTGTTCATTTACAAAATGGCCGCTCTGCCTTTTATACCCCTGGGGTTGCATCAGGCAACCCTGGCCCATAAAAGTCTCTCAGTCAACTCTTCTTTGCTCTCCATTGGTGGAGACTACTTTCTTGCAACTTGATTGGAGGTCAGGTGTTGTCATGCCACAGCCCCCATGCAACATGCCTTCCACATTATGTGCCTTCCCTCCATGTGTCCTGGGCAACCCAGGCTGTCTGGTTACAACAGTGCAGAGGTGGGGAAAGGAGACTGAGACTATGGGGAGAACAGAGAACATCTAAACAAACCACAATAACATAACTATATATCAATAAATCTTCTCTTAACACACATAAAAAATTCATCCCTTAATTACGAGAGCAAATCCTCCCATTACTCATCTATAACAATCCTAACCCTCTCCCAAACCCTAACTGCAGCCTTTATCTGAGACTCATGTGGCCATCACCATGGACTGTCCAGATGAGAAAGGTGTGTGACAGCTACCATTTCCCCTCACTTCCTTCCTGATGGAACTGGGGCTCATTTGATCCCTTCAGTACACTGGTTTAGAGAAAAATTCTCTTAAGAACTATTTTTTAATTCTTTTTTTACCTAACCCTGTTATCTGATTCACTGCAGGTAGAGAAAATCATGAATATTAAGGTAATGCAAGGGATTAGGGGACCTGGCTATAGAGAGAGTGCAGGAAAAGCCTGCCAGAGACAAGTGGCCATTTGATTTGAAAGCGCACATTTCAGACCATCCTGGTGCAGCAGAGAATGCTTGCCAGGATGTTGATGCTGTCTAGATGCTGAACTGCTGGTATCTTCTGTTCACCTGAAACTGCTGGGCCTCACTGACATATTTCTTCCCTCACTACTGATATTTGCTATAAACAGTCATATTAAAACTGAAGGGTTTTTTAAAAAAGAAAATAGTAATAATCAAACCCTCAACATTGCAAGAGATTAGAGGATTAAGAGGGTCCTTACAAAAGAGATTGAATTTAGGAAGTGCTAATACTTTCGCCTGCCAGCCACTCATTCAAACACAGTCTTGGTCCTAAGTGACTGGAAGTGGTTCCTGCTTGATGGATTTTTCATTGAGCAACATAAATAGAGGTGAAATGGAGAGGATCCTTGATACAATGGCCAGATGCCAACATCACAGACCCCCAGTAAAATTTCCAATGGAATTGAATGGTTCAAATGTATTATGAACAGCACCTTTTTCACTTGGTTTAAGAATTTTCCTCCAAGGTCCTCTCCTGGTGGTGGATAACTTGCCTTCCCACTATCACAGCTGTAGCTTTTTTGTGGGTAAATGGAAGATTTCACTCTTGTGGGCTGTCAATTACATGGCTTTCAGTACCAGCTAGAGTCAGAGTGATGATTAAAATAAAGTGCAGCCTTTTGTCCTGTCCTTTGCAAAAGAAACTATCAGCCATTTCAGAGGAGAATAAAGACTTATCTCACCTCCTGCAGTCCAAAAGATGAACAGAATAACTTTCAAAATGTTAGAAATATATATTGATTAACCACAATTCTTGTTTCCCATTTAAAGAGACAACTTGCCTTTTATTTGTATGAACCCTGTCATTTTATTTCAGTGTTTTGGCTGTCTCCTGGACTCCTGTTTACAGTGGTAGGGCAAGCTAGTGACCCATTTTAGCCTACCTCTTGCAAAATAGATATTTCTTTTCCTGCTGCTTGGCATAACTGTACCATTTTCTTTCCTCAGAAATGTAATGGCATCTTTAATAGGAGGCTGACACTCAGGTATCAAAAGACATTCTAAATTCTGATCAGACAGAAACCTGGGCTACTCATAATTTGTGGTCATTTGCAAGTACCCCCTCAAAGAGCAGTGGTCAGACTGCTCATGTCCTGGTCATATTCCAGACTGACAAACTTTAACTGCCATGTGATTTGGAATTTTTTTCCCCTCTGGAGAACCTTAAAGCTCTCTCTGGACTGTTACACAGATGTCACATTTTATGCCAGATGTGAATATCCTAAAGTAAATCCTGCTGTGTATAGAGAGGACTAATGTAAAGCCTCTGAAGTCAGTAGCAAAACCTGCTATTGACTCTGGATCACATATCTATTGGCTGCAAAGTTATTTGCAAGTTCTTTGGGATAAGAAGACCATATAGATACAGAACATCCCTGCAGGCCAGTACAAGTGTCTGCAATTCATTTGAGATGGAAATCAGCCTGCAGTCTTCAATAGGATATATATTTCAGAATAACTATGTATAGTAAATATATTTTCCCATGCTTAGAAGTTCTTTGAAGGGCAAAAATTCTTCTATTCCTGCATTGATAGGAATCAGCTGGGGGCTGGGTCTTTCTCTTCAGTTCCAACAATGGCAAAAAATATACAGCAATGTGCTGAATGACAACCAACCTCCTCCAAGGACAAGTTTCAACTCAGATGGTTTATCCCTGAAAACAATCCTCAGTTTCAATGGATGGGCACGAAAACATTAAAAAAACCCCTTCTTTGGAAAGTTTCTGACCAGGAATTTTGTTACAGAGAATTCTAAGCACAGGCTGATACTGAGAAGGAGAACTGGGAGGTATTTGGCTCCTGCCAGGCATTGTTTCTCAGTTTGATTAAGCTCTTAATCTTGTGTTTCCTCTGTGAGTATCAAGCTCCAGAAAACTGCCTTATTCAGAGCCTGAAGGGAAATAAGATCCAACTTCAAACAAACAACAATCACTGCTCCATTTCTGATCATAATCTGGGGGGAAATGTATCATAAAACATCGTGGCTCAATACCTCAAAAAATCAAGTTTGGGAGTCAGAATTTAAGAATCTGTCAAAGCTAATCACTTCAGATAATGCTGCAATAGAAGATTGGACTCACCACAAGAAGCATTTGCAGCAGGAGATAAAAAGATTACATGCTGAATGGTCTGATGTGAATAGGAAAGATGCTATTCTTAAAGCCCTGAGCTCCCATGATGCAGTATTGCAGCTTTGGACTGAAATGGGAAAGCTAAACTAGAACTGTGCACTGATAACGTCAGAGCAATCAGTCTCTGGGATGAGAGCAGAATTCCTACTTCAAAAACAATTTTTTTGTTGAATTGCAATTATTAGTATTTAAAACAGCAGCAATTAGTCACTGACTGCAAGAGGCATTGTGCTGGGCTTTATTCTGTACTTTATAGTGGAGAACTGGTGCCCCAAGGACTAGAAATGTGTGAACAGACAAAACAGGGACATGGATGGAGAGGATACAGAGAAAGAATGACCTGCTGAATGCTTAATATCAAATCAACGTAACAGCCAAAAATAGAACAGAGGGTTGTAATCTGCTGCCTGCTTCAGCCAAAACTGCCCAAAGCTGCCTTCCCTGAGAATTCACTTTACACGAAAAGAAACTCATCTCAATGAGATTTTATCCTGGTGGGAATAGGGAAGCAAATGAAAGCAGCTGTGGAAAGGTAAATTCCATGGGTTAGTCACCTGTTCTGCATTCACCGCTGAAATGAAAAGCCTTTGGAATGAAGCCTTTGGAAAGAGACATTCCTAAGGGAACAGGAAGTGAGTCCAGGTCTGAAAAGGTACATGTGAGTACCTTTTCAGGGAATTAATAAAACTGTTCAGATGCTCAGACATCTAAAAAATAGTGGGTATCACCTGCAGTGAAACTCAGGCTGGCAGGCTGCATTCAACCCTAGTCAAGCTATGTTCAGAAAAGGTGAATCCAACAGGCAGAGAGAAAGGAGTTTCCTGGGGAGTCTAAGGAGATGCTGTCATGCAAGGAGAGACCACAACAGCCTATCTCTTGAGTCTGGCTTCAGCTAAACACAGGAGGAACATATCAGGTTGGGAGAGCAGCTCCAGACACTGGACAATGATAAAAGGGGTAAATGAGGAAAAGTTTTCCACAAATGCATTTAACCTTTGAGCAACCTCTGCTGAGAGGACTAGTGAGGCAAAAACTAGCAATGCTTTAAAGCAGAGCTTGTGAACTGGGTATTGCAATGCACTTTGGTATGGAAAAGAGAATAATGTAGTGGTTTCAAGTTTGCCAATTTCTGTTTCCTGAATTATGTATAGTGGTTTGAGTGTCTACTAGAATTATTTCCTCTTTTTCTGCTGTGAGATAGGATTAGGGGAAAAGCAAAGCAGACTCAAAACTTAAAATTTATTAATAAATAAATAGGTTTAACTTCTCCTCTCCCACAAGTTTCCTTTCCTTTCTCATGGACAATATATAGAGACAAAACTTGGAACCCTTGGTCAGTTTACTACCTATAAAATAGTTTTTCAATAGTTCTTTTAGAGAGAGAAGTCTCTTTTGATATGTTATGGTAACTTCCTCGCAAGAAAGAACATTTCTCTTGTGGCTTTTTAACTCTCACAAAAGCAGCCGCCAAGGAATTCATATTTGTGAAGACCTTCACATCTCACGCAGCCTTCCCACAGCTGCATATGGGTTTATAGGTTCATGGGATACCATTTTAAAGATGAACAGTTCTAAAAGCAAAGGTTTTTTTCATTTTTAGGAATAGAGATCTTTTTTCTTTCTAGAGACAGATTTTCATGTTCATTTCATCTGTCTCTCTCTCTCTGTTCAAGATTTTCGTAAGATCACAGCTATGTCAGTATTTACTTAGTCCACCATAAATACCTTTGCTCAGATCTACAGTTTGAATACTCTCGTCTTCCAAATACTTATTTTCCACAACTTAAAGGGATATTCTAGTATATTACAGTTCATTACCATGGCTCACAAAAGACTTTCAGCCTAAAACTAAGGCATCTTCTCATTCTCTTTTATCTAAGATGTAACTCTTCTTTCACTGATTTGATGTCTTCATATTGTCTCTCTACACGTCTTTACTCTGTTTTTTCTCTCACTCAGAGAGGATTTATTGTTTTGCAAGTTTCATCTGTCAAGGAAAGAGTTTACATTTTCCCAGGTCTGCAGAGGGCAGGATGGTTCTTCCCTGGGCAGTGGCCGAAGGTGGTTCAGCTGCGTGGTTCAGCTGCGGGTGGCTGCAGCGCACCGGGGGGCACGGTTGGGATCTGACCGCAGCATGCCTGTGGCTGGGCCTTCCCCCTGCCCCCCTTTCTCTGCCCGGCAGCCGCTCGGGGGATTGGCCTGGCCCCGCCAGGCCTCCCGGAGGCCGCGATGGAGGGAAGACTTAGCAGCCACTTGGGCCGATCAGGCCAGGAATGGGGCCCTCTCTCATCCCCTCCCCCTGCCCGGCAGTCACCAGGCCTGGCCCCAACCCAGTCCCAAAGGGCTCCCCTGGAAGGGGCCTGGCCCTGGGCAGGATCCAGCCAGCCTGGCCCCCACAGCAAGGAGGGAGCCGGGCCCACTTCTTACCTGTTCCCAGGCCGAAAGGATAAGAGAGGTTCTCGGGATTTTCTCCGATTTTTAACCTGTGTTTTCACAGAGGCGTATCATGTTTCTAGTGGCTACACCAGATGTCAACATTCAAACCTAGTCACTGATTGGTTTTGCTATAACTTTCTTGGAAAAATCACTTCGTTGCAAAACCGGCACAGTTAATTTGGTCTTCCCAGGCCTTTGTTTTAAGATACTGCTGTCCTTCGTAAGATACTTTTCTAGAAAAAAGCAATGAATTTTTAAAAAAGCTCTGCGTTCCACAGAAATCTTGTAAAGTCTTTTTGCTATTGCAACATCATGGCATATTTTATCAATGTGGGAATATCTGATGACTTCTTGAAGAGGCTCTTGTAATCATTGAGTCATTTATTCTTTATTATTTTTCAGCTCACCACATAACCTTTTTAAGAATTATACTTCTAAAACCTGAATCCCTTTGACCAAACCCACCCCCCCAGGTTCCCCTAAAATTCAGAAAACTGGAAGAACAAAGCTCCTCACCTGAAAAGCAAACCGGTGAACTGCAGTTATCCTGAAGTTCATAAAAGACATATTTACACTGATCTTTTGACCCACACATCTCAAGATGACTCATTTTTGAGAAAGTTTAAAGCCTGCCTTTAAAGGATGTCTTCACTACCACTTACACCCATATCTGTTGCCTCTGGTGAAAAAATTAATTATAATACATTGTGTCAGTATTGATATATTAATCACACCTATGTGATGATTATTCTCAAAAATGCAGCTTAACAGCATAATACAGCATTAAGGTAGAGGTCTGATTACATGTCATTCAGCAAGGGTTGATCCACTATATTTAGATGCTGACTAATTTGGGAGACCGCTTATCAGTCTTCCTGAGGAATTTCTGCAGTTTCTCTTCCTGTGGTATCTGAAGACTTCACACCAGCTGAGCTTTTCACTCCCAGGATTTCTGCAAGAATGGAACATGCTGACCTCCCTATTCCACACCTGCCCCCCAGGGCTCCCTCTCTCTGCTTGCCACAATGTCTTGCAGGTACCACCACTTCTGCTGGCTCCCCCAGGGATGGCAATGACCTGGCATCACCTGGGCAGGGGTGAACTGAAGGACATGTCCCAAGAAAGCTGCATCTGTGATGATTGAGGTCTGGTGTCTGTGGTGCAGCATCACCCAGATGTACACTTGCACCTAGAAGAGGGGTTTGAATTAACTGAACCCGATTCTTAGTTAAAATATGGGCACTTTATTTTTTCGTATGGTGTATGTAGGAAGGGAGGAGTAGAGAGTTCTTGAATAGGTGTAAATGCTCCCCTTAAGGGTGCCCCGGTGTATTTCCAGTACAGGGCACTGGGTTTATCTGCAAAGTATCTCTAAGGAAGCATCCTTACCTAAAAGATGTGGGCTCCCCACATCTGCAGTTCTGCTGAGACATGTTCCCTGGGAGCTAGAAGAAAAACTTGCTCACATCTAAGATGAGGAGCTATGGTTACAAAAGCCACAGGGACAGCAGAAGTCAACTCAGCAATGATTTTCCCAGGTTGAAAATGATCCATGTCCTGGACAGACCCAGGAATTTGTAGCAAAAGCCTTTTTAGGAGCTTCTGAAGTGAGCATGAAGACAGATCCACCAGTAGCAAAAGCTGGAGGAGACATCAGAGGGCTGACAGAGAGATTGGCAAGGAGAAGCTGCAAGAGTGAAGCTGGACCAAGAGAGCTGGGAATCACCCATCATCCAGCCCAGAGCTACAGCAACATGAAATAACAAGGCAATCAATCTTTCTAACTTACTTGGCTACATGATCAAGGAACATTAAGCATCACAAGGCTGCTGTACTTGGAAAGGTATTTCAGGTCCACAGTGTACTGAACCAGAGCGTCCTGAGCAAGGCTGGGCAGGAGGTTATTGGTTGATTCTTACAGAGACAGCAAACTCCTCAGCTTAGGAAGAAAGGACCACACATAAAGGTCGCACACATGAGCTATGCAATTCTTTCACTCCTTTAAGCAGACCCCAGGATCCAGGCAATGAAGCACATTTGAATGTCTCTGGCAAGAACACAATCCCACAGAGTACAAAGACAGCATGGTGCACATGAGGTTAGAGATAGCTGAGTCAGAGGACATGGGAACTCAAACTCATTTCAGCACAGGGACCTGTCTATCCCTGCTTTATAACAGGTGGACAAACAAGTAACAGGATCATATTTGATTGCCCCCTCAGAAATGTCAGGTCATCATTGCAAAGGCAGCTGGCTGAAATGACTGTGTTTTTAAAATCACTGCATTTAGCTGTGACTAAAGCTACCAAACAAGAAAGTTTAATCTATTATTGTTGTCTGTGGGCTTGAGTTTTTGTGGGTTTTTTTTCTTTTCCTTTTAACTTTTTCTTTTAACTAATTTCTCTGAAAAAAATTATTGTTGTCTGTGGGCTTGAGGTTTTGTGGTTTTTTTTTCTTTTCCTTTTAACTTTTTCTTTTAAATAATTTCTCTGGAAAAAAGAAATAGTTTTTCTTTCCCCCTTGCTACTTGACAGCCTGATTTGCAACTAGTTAAAGCCTGAAGAATAAATAAGGTATTTATTTTTGTAAATCAAGAGGACAACTTGGCCACATGCTTAAACATCTTAGAACAACCATTGACTGTTTTTTAAATAGTTACGTTTTTAAAATTCCTAATCTGTGTAAATACTATTAGGAAACAGCTTAGAATCCAGAAAACTGGCATTTAAACTGATATTATAAGGTAAGTCAAACTACATGGGCTGGACTGAAGTCACTTATCAAAATACTTTATATTAAAACATATGAATTGTTACCTAAAGAAAATATGCTAATGGAAGTTATTTTCCTTTTGGTGTTCATCAGGTCTGTAGAACTAGTAGACATCAGCCTACTTTTGTAGAGAGCAGACTTTCCCTTTTCATTGTCTATTCTGCTTCTTAGCTTTGAATGGGTTAACTGTTGGACTGATGTAAACTGGAAACAAAAGCAGAGAAAATGTTATTCAGCTGCAAAAGGGATTTCAGTTGTCAAAGCGATCCACCACTTCGGTAAACTCTCAATCTTGGCAAATAGACGGTTCAGCCAGCTTTTTTAATATATAGCAATTAATCTCTCCTGACAACTGTTAATTCTAAACCTTGGTCCTTCACCTTTCTTATGTTCCAGAGGAAGCAATGTGAATCCTTAAGGCTAAAAGAAGCCTCCACCTCTGTCTCCCCCTGCTCCCCCCAGTCTGTGAAGACAGCTGGATAGGGTATAGCCAGGCATAGCAGGCACCTCTTGCAAGGGCACAGGGAAGGGGAAGAAAGCAGAAGCTGCTGCAGGAGAGGAGGAGATGGCTGCCCAGGTGGCCTACTGTGAGTTAGATACCTAGGCAACTAATTGGGGAGAATTAGGGTTTCCGATTGGTTTCCTTCTAGACTAAGACAGTGCCTAAACTAGCCAATACACATCTGAAAAGAGAGCTATGGCTACATCCTATCTTTCCCAGGTGCTTTGCTCACTGAGTTGCTGGGTAAATTCTGCAAGAGATCAAGGTGCTTGAATACCACTGCAAGAAGCAGACAGGGACTGACTATCTTTTAAGGCAGATACATAACCATGACTTTTTTTTTTTTTTTTTTTCTGGAAGCAACTTATGTTCTTCCCATATGGGTGTTTTTGAATGCAGCCCCAAAATAACAACCTCCAGTTGGTTGGGAGTGAGAGTACAGAAGAATGAGCAAAGCTGTAAACAGCCAAATTCTCCAGAGAAATAAGTAGCAGCTAGGAGTTCCTAATCAAAAGCTATTCCATGCCTTTATAGGCATTATTAAACTCCTAAAGGAGCAAGTTAGACTTGGAAACTTTGCATCTAAGAAATCTGCTCTAGAAGGTCTTGGATGGAAGTTACATGCCACCTCACCATCAAGTCTCAGATCCTGGGGAAGCACTGATTAGCAGCTGCTAAGGACATCATCTCAAAACCAGTTCCCATAGATTTGGAAGGTGCATGAAACTCCTGTGGTTGCTGGGCAGAGTGCCCAGGGATTACTCCAAGGCTCACACCAAATAATCAACACTCTGGGCCAGAGAAAGAACCAGAAAAGCACCTCTGGCAGAAGATGTAAGCAGACAATGCCCGGGGGTACAATACTGGAGGACTGTATAGGGCTGAGCAAGCCAAGTCTGGGGAGGACTCCACTGTTCTCCCTGAAGGATGAAGCTAAATGTCCATAAAAGACTGCAGATTTTGCCTCAGTAGCAGCTGGTTTATCTGTTCCAGCAGAGGTTTAGAGTAAGCTAACATACATGCAGTGAGGATGTTCCCATGACCACACTCTCCAATGAGTGAGCTGATCCAGAATCAGATCAGCCTTGTCCTGCTGCTGGCATGTAGGACAGACAGAGTTCATGGCCAAAGCAGCAGACTATTCCCCTGTCCAGGTATTGGAGTCTCTTGAACTGCCTCTTAATATTAAAAACTGATTTTTCTCCTGCAGCCTCTGATGCTGCCTGAGGGGAGGGGCCTCAGTCTATTCCCAGCACAGGGTTGTTATTAGCACTTATACCAACACAGACTAGCTGGGGGAACCGTCATTCCACCACGTAGGTGGTAACTGCAGCACAACGTTGACCGAGCCTGTAATTTCCCTGCTTTTCTCTCAGGCAGGCTGTATGCTAAAGCACCCTCTAGACAAAGCTGGTGTGCTGCACAGTGTTTGGGAGTTGTCGAGGCCCATCTTCCCCCACATGCATGCAGAGCTTTCTGACCTATGCCAGTATTGAACACAGATGTTCCATCCACCAACCTCTCATATTTGTTTTCAACTGTCAAAAACAAAATCCCAGTCTGAAGGCTTGCAGGAAAATCGTGGAGTCCAGATCCAGGCTTTAAATAAAAGGAATGAAGGTCACAGATATTTATATTAACATGTATAGTTTTTTACATGTTGAAAACATGTTAAGAAAGCCAGAATTATCAGCTATATGGCAGATTTTTACTGTATTTTTAGTATTTAACTCCACATCTGTCTTCATGTTCAGACTGGTTAACATGTTTTGCAGCCATATGGAGATGCCATATTTTGGACCTGGTGTAAAAAACATGGCATCAGTAAAATACCATATTTCAGTTAAAAACAAAAGTCTTGAAAGAACAGTCTGATCTACCAGTAATGAATATAGACAGGAGAAATTGCACCAAGCTGCCTTATCAGTAAGGAAGAGATGGAAACTGGAGAGAACTGGCTGATCCCCATGTCCCATTTAGGACTGGGCTCTTAGTGGCAGTTTTGAATCCTCTCTAAATTCTCCCTGAGCAAGTGGAAAAGAAAATCTCCAAAACTGACTCCAGCCATTGTATCCAATGGTTCCAGGTATCCATGATATATCTCTTCACACACATTTTTTGCTTAAGACCTTCCTTTGGAAGAATAGGGAAATGTGTTTTTTCTGGATTGCTGAGTATGCTGATGCAGAGACCACTCATGAGCCAGACTTTGACAGTGGTGCCAGGCTGTCATTCAATGCTTAGACTATGGATATGGTTTATCTTGAAGGAAACCACAGCAGTCTTTCACCACTGAGCAGCTAATTACCCATAATGTGCTGAGATGCTTTGCAGTTACAGATGGGGGCAGAACTGGTTTCTAGAAGTAAACTGTGAGTCTTGCATCCTCACTCTGACAGTAAATAGAACAACCTCTCAATTTCTTCTGGCTAAGGTCTAGTGTAAACTGTGACTTACAATATTAAATATCTTTTCCAGAGTGGATTTACAGGCTCTGACTTTACTCTCTTCTTTTAACTCAGATGGGGATTTGCAGCTGTGTAAATGAAATGAGAATTGCATCCGTATCTATGCCAAGAAAATGTGCTAAATATACAAATAGGCTGCAATGAGTATGATTTAATCCTCAAAGCGGACGCATTTTGAAGGAGTTGATTTCCTATCCCTTCTAAAAGTCAAGGTCTTGCTATGAGCCTGTATCTCCAGAAAAATACTGTTTATAGGGACCCCTGATTCTTCCTTTGGCTTAGGTAGTACCATGACCCAGAACAGCTCTGGCAGCCTCTGCCTCAAGATTGTTTTAAAGAATGAGGAAAGCTGGATGGGATGAGAGGGGGAAATCCCTTCAGTGGGCAACAGAGTGTGAAGGGATGCTGCCATTTTGGAAGAAGTCTCTTAATCAAGTCTTTGCAACCCGGTACTTCTCATATGAATCACACAGAGGGAGTCTTAGGACAAGGTGTCTTTTGCCCAGCCTGGATTAGCTCCGTGACAAGGACACTTTTTCTCTGCGCTGTGACATTTCACTTTCAAGAAGCCAGAGGAGCCAAGGCTCATTCATCCATGTGCTGGTGGCCTTTCTAGAGTCACGTTGAAGCTGGGCTTGGGGCCATTCTGGCAGCATTGCTGGCTTGGGTTAAATCTGCCTGTTTATTAGGGTAATGTCCCCATAACTCCCAGTGTGCTGAGAGTTTCCTGTGAGTGTGCAGACAGATGTGTGTGCAGGTGCAGTGCAGCAAGATTTTGAGAAGAGAAGCAGGGAATGTTATGTCCATAAGTCATATTCCTATGCAGCAGTAACTCAGTCTGGGGAGGTGGGATGAGCAGGCAGATGAGGGCACTCCTACCAAAGCAAATTGGAGCCCCAGCCCACCTGGGACACTTAGGGGAGTTTCTGCCACACCTGTGTTTGCACTGGGACTGTTTACTACCAGGTGTATGGTTTAATGAGAGGGATCTACCTTCCCTGGCAGTAGGCTGAGGCACTCACTGGCTGAGCTGGAAAGACTGGGATGCAAAGCTGTGGGGAAGCAATCATTTATCATGGGCTGCCCAGACTCTGGTGCGAGCAGTGGGTCCAGCTGGAGACAGCAAATCTCTATTGCTTAAAGAGAAAAAAGGAAGCATGAAAAGAGGTTAATGCTGCTTACCCTTGATAAAGCTTTTAGCTGCAAAATGTCACATTCTTCAAAACCCAATCAGCCAGTCATGCCTTAGGCTTTAGCAGCTGTAACTCTAATTGGACCAGGAAAATTAGTTGATCTGCTGCATGAAAACACAAAACACAGCAAAAAAAAAAAAAATCCCCACAAACCACATGCTAATTGAGTTAACATGGTGAGAGGGTCTTTATGACATGAGTGTTCACTTCATTGCTGGTGTGGCCTTTACAGCCCCCTCCAGATGACAAAGCCCACTCTGAACTCTGCTCCCAAAATGCCTGAGTTCCTAAGATGTGGCAACCAAGCCAAATTTTCCCATAAGGAAATGCAGTTTTAATTGCTGGTATCAGTCAGCCTTGGGTAGTGGAACAAGAAGCCCAGCCAGATGATTAGCATTCCTGATGCTGGAAGAGCAGGAGTCCAGCCTCATGGAGTGATGCAAATGCTGACTGACACCTTCCCACACTCATTGTGCTGTTGCCTCCTTCCCGGGGAGAAGGGCATGCTCTCCTTTGTCTGTGTCTGACAGCACCATACATCACATCTCTGTTTCCTGCAATATTAATCCAGTGGCACTAACAAGAACAGTTCCAGACCTCAGGCCAGGGAGGGAGCTGCCCAGTGTCTGAGTGTGGAAGCAAAGAAAATTATTCTCGGAGTCAGTCAGATGGACAGTTTCCCATTTTAAGCTGTGCATTCCATATTTATTTATGTGCACTGCCTCCAAGCAATCTTCATAATGGCAGACTAGACCTGGATTTCTGATTGTGAGAGTTCCCTGCCCTGCTGTGTCCAATGGCTGAAATATGTTGCAGCCTACCCTGGAGGACTCCTGGGACTCTTGTTCATGAAAGGCAGGGCTGTGCACCTGCTTGGGGTATTTAGGGATAAGAAAGTCTGGTGTTTATTGCGACGGTAACTCCTTGCCAGAAGAGGACTGCTCACTACAGAGCACCTTCCAGAGTCTGAGTCTATCAAGTTTTATACAAGCAACAAAAAGCAAAGTGGCTTTCACCACTTTCCCTGGAGATTAGTCCAAAACCAGATGGATCCCACCATTCAGAGACTGTCATGGCACTGGACAGAATGTCTGCTCCACAAACCATGTCAAATAGTTCTCTCTTTTCCTTGATGTCTGCATCCATAGGACTTTTGTGGACTATGGTTGTATCCTCTGTTAATCATCCCATTTTAGGTGTTTCCTGTATGCAAAGGCCTTACTGCCTCTGGAGGGATAGATCTACAGCTGCTATGTCTTTCAAACCGAGGATAATCTCCACCAAACAAAGAAATTGTTAGTGCAGTTGGAGATTTTTTACATGTATTTTTTAACAAGGAGGTATGAAATCCTGCTTCCATGCAACTTCCTTCCTCTTGGGTCCTAAAATCTTTTAAAGAGCATACAGCACAGCAGTCTTTCTCCAGGCTCTTGTCAGGGCCATTCTTCCATGTATTTCCTTTTCCAAATGTTGCTGCCTGCTTTTCACAGGAACAGTAATAGGTAAAAGCCTTTCATCTGCCTTTAGTTGGAGCAAAAAAGCCTATCTATATTTGAGGTAGGAGATGCTCTAATTTTAGTTACTCATTTCACGAAGGAGTTATTTTATAGGAAAGGCTTTATGGGTGTCTCTTTATGGGTATCTCATGCACAAAGCTTCATAATTTCTTTATTTGCAGAGGTATCATTGTATCAACATGAGCAAACTCAAGAGAGCAGAGGAAAGAAGTGTTCCAGGGTCCATCGCAATCATCCCCACTTTCCAAGAGGAGTACTCCCAGCGAGATTTGGGGTCCTAAACTCTTGAGTCATCAGGGATATGATGGTCAGGTCACACTCCCAGCAGTTTGGGTTTGTCCCTGCTCTAAGTAGGGCAAAACAGGTATGTAAAAAGCAGGTTTCTTCTTCTACAGATACCTGTGGTGGAGTTCCTCTGGCAGGGTGTGACTGAGAGGAGAGGGGGATGTGGAGGAGGATTTCTGGGAGATGAGAGTGATCTGAGCTCTAAGCAATGAGTTTCCCTAGTATCCTAGTAAGTGCCCGCACTCAAGATTACTATTCCGTAAGATTGCTGGTCACAGCCGGTAGTAAGTGTTGCCTTCCAAGGCTGCGACAGAAAGCAATGCCAACCAAACTGCTTGTGTTTAGTTTTCTGGCTGGCATACGTGACCTGTGGAGCCAAGACCAATTTGCTGTCCGCTATTCCTCTCTCATGTCTCTTTAGACACTGTTGATTGGTGTTTCTCCCTCCCAGGGAGCATCTGTGATTTTTTGCTGTTTTCAGCAGTTAGCATTTGACCAGCTTGCTCTTACTAACTTGCCTACGTATCCCTTCTCTCTTTAGACTGCTGATGCAACCGCGGTTGGTGCTTTTCAGCCTCAATTGGTCTGCAAATCTCAGGGTTAGCTGTGACTGCAAGCTAGGCTTCAAAAATTAAGTGCTTTGTTGGAGTCCTGTCTGAGAACTGGAGAAGGATCAAATGTGTCCAATATGCAGCCATCCATCTCCCTGGAGTTTCACAATATTATCCATCTGTTCTTTTCTTTCTTACAAGAAAGGCTCATGGGGTTACAGAGGTACAAATTACATGTCTTGTTGAGATTGTGTTTAAAAATATTTGTTGTCCATCTGTGTGGAGAGAAAAATCCATTTCTGTTAACATGGTTGTTTTCCTTCTGACATTTGCTGTCTGCAGTACCCAACGTGGAACAATGAGTGTTGGAAGAAGGAAAGAGCTTTACAGCAAGTGGACCAGTGCCTAACTTTGCATGGGGCTGGTAAGAATCAATAGTAGAGAGGGAGAGGGAAATTTTGGGTGCAGGAAGGTGGCAAAGGAAAGGGAAATATTTTTAATGTTCCCCCTTCCCACCCCCAAATGCCCCTGGAGGCAAAGCATACAGTGGTATGGTGCCACACTTGGGGTGTAGTATCTAACAGGACTCTGTTAAGTGCATGCTCACTTCTATCTTACTGGACAAAAAGGGACTACAAAGGGAGGTTTTGCAGAGAACGAGCACTGCACTGAGCACAGATTGGCATCTGCTTGTCTTACAGGGCTCCTTAAACGTCTGATGGCAAGAGTGCCAGCCTTTCCCCACAGCCACTGACTCCAACTCCATCACACTTGGACACTCTATTCATGATCCTCTTTTGCTCTCCTTGACAATGGCAGGCTATAGAAAGCAGCAGAGATGTGAAGGAATCCGTCTGTCCTCTCATCTGAGGGCAGCTTTAGTCATCAGGCCAAATCCAAGAAAATGGCTGGCATGGAGTGCCCTTTTGTGAGCAGAAAGACTGAGGGGGTAGCAGCTAGACAGGAGAACAATAAGCAGCTCCACGCCGTCCCTCTGCCACCCCCTGCAAGGCACCCCCTCCAAGAGCCACTCAGCCCATTTTAAATGAATTGCCTGTCAATTTCTTTCAACAGCGACAAAGCAGTCTGAAGGGCACTCACCCTGTCTCCCACAACTCCCTTAACACCTGGGATTTGACTTCCTGACTGTGTCTATGTGCTGGGTTACTCTTGCTGCTACGGCAAGGGAGAAATGCAAAGCTGCAGAGACTGGAGAGAAACAGCAGGCAGCAAATCATGCTTGGCTGTGCAGTCCATGTGTGCTTGGCCTACGATTTGCACTGGGCTCTGTCATAGCCTCAAAAGGCAATGGTGTCCCTACACAACTCTGGCCTGTTGTGTCAAACTCTTGTGAAATATGGGTAATATAAATTCGGGTATAAAATATGTGT
>VZSR01003524.1:5017897-5040102 GCA_013398615.1 Brachypodius melanocephalos | reverse complement strand
TTAATTTGATTCACATTCGTTTATAACACTCTCTTGGGACAGACAGTAGTCAGTGAGGAGGGGAGGTGCTGCCCGTGTAAGGCTGGTAGCAAGATCTGACAGTCTGAGTGAAGCTGAGGGACATCTCCATTAACACACACATACAGGTGATATTCCAGGACCTTTCTGCACTGCAACTGTAGGACAACTAGGGAATGCAAAACCTTTAGCTTAAGAAAGAATTTAAAATTGTTCTGTAACATTTTTCTTGGCTATTTATGACTTTGTGTGATCTCATTGTAGTTGGGACTGGCACGCTACAGCCTTAGGTCTGTGTATCTTCCTTCAGCAATAACCAGAGCAGGAGTGATAGCACATGCCATGTCATTCTTAGGGGTACCTACAACTTTCATATTCATTTTATAGCCTGGAGTTGATCAAACAGGAAGCCTGAAGGAAGCTTACAGACCTGTTATAAACGAATATGAATCAAATTAATATAAAAAGACAATTTATTAAAAAACAATTTATGAAAAGCCACAATGAGGGTATCAACACAGCCGGCTGCGGGTGGGGAAAGAGAGTGACAGCAACCCTGCCTTCTCACCAATCCTCCACACCACAGCTCCGAAGACCTGGGGTTTTTAAGGGGTTTTTGTGCCCGGAGGGCTAAGTCCAGAGTCCAATATGTACGTAGATGACTTTTTCGTGGTAATTTGAAATTGAACAGTTTTCTGAAAAGGGTTGATCGTTTCCTGGGCCAGGTTCCCGAGGTAGATTGCCGATTAAGCCGATGATGATATCAAGTCCTTGTTTCCTCCCAGATTGATATCGGTCTCCCATCATCCTGGAATGTGGGTTTTTTACTCTAGGACCAGCACTCATCTCCACCCTGGACAATCTTTCTCTTGCAAATGAGAGCATTCCCATTCAAGCCTGAGTACTGTTCATCTCCGCCCTGGCTTCATTCTTTATTTTACAAATGGGTTTTTATGAAAGGTCTGAGTTACGGGAAAAGAGAAAAAAAGCCAAAAACCCCTTTCTGGGGTTTTTGGATTTTGTATCCAAGATTAAATATATAATACATACTTTATACACGAATTTATACCATTCACATCCCACAGACCCAAGCCACCAAATGTGAGGACTTTCTAGTGCAGGCTGGCTTGCATGTAAGTGTTAGTTTGCCCAGGTGCTGGTGAAGAGACGATAAACTTCTTCCTCATTGTGAACTCAACAAATCTGTGCTTGCTCTAGGCAGGCTCCATGAGGAGCAGTGTTCCCCTCTAGAGATGTTGGCACAAGGTGTGAGTGTCCCTTTCTCCATCCCCTTTGCATTTTCTTGATGCTCATGTGCCACAAACAGGACAGTTGTGAGACAGGAGTTGGGGCAAAGGGCTGGAAAGGTTGTTAAAGGCAGCTTGAGTAGCCATTCCCCTTCCCTAAGTACGTCCTTCTTCAGAATAGCTGGGATGAGCTTTTCAGCTTCTGTTACCTTCCTCTGCTTTCTCCTGTCCAGAGGATGAGAAAAAATGGAAGTACCCCAAAAGAATGTGTATGGGCTGGCTTTGGTTCACAAAGTCATACAATGAATTCCCTGAAGCTCAGTGTCAGGAGTGCTGGAAAACTGCATTCTGGCTAGAGACGATTTCCATATAGGAAAAAGCCATCCGGCCACAGAGCAGTTGAGACCTGTCTGAGCTCCTCACCACCTTTGATGATGCTAAAGAGGCTTGGCCAGGTTCACTGAGAAACACATCAGGGCATCTTTGGCAGGTACTAAGGGGTACTAACCTGGGCAGCCAAAGCTTTTTTCTTCTTCGGTAGCCATGTGGGAAATCCTAGCGCCTCTGACTAGGTGCTAATGGGACAGTGAAGGTGTTTGTAGTAATGGCCTGCCAAGCATCTTGAAGGATAAGTCACCTCTTCCTGAATCATGAGACTGGCCTACAAGTTGTTAATATTTATTTTCTGACTGAAAATAGGAACAAGCTGCCTTTACTTCCAAACCTTTTAATCTGTAGGATTAATTCCAATGATGCTTTCAGAATTTTCTCTGCATTCATGAAAACTTTGTTTTGTTGTCTTTGTGTTGCTTTCCCTGCTTTAAAATAAAAATAAAACTGAGGCATTTTATCTTCTCATCACACAGATCCAAATTCTGAAGGACTCATCAGCTGTTAGGAGATTTACTGTAAAGCCACAGCGATTTGCAGTGGTTATTGACCAGCCATATGCTCATCTCAGTGCAGTGCCCTTCTGCACTTCTGACCAAGCTGCCTATCTGTCCGTTTTAAAGCTCTCCTTGCTGGCAAGAGTTTACATTCGCTCAGCTACAGAGAGGACATCAGATTTATTCCCTATTTGCCCTTTTCAATATTCACAAATAAAATTTGTCCAGCGTGATAGATGCAGTTGCTAGTGGTGTCTAAAAAACTGATAACTGAGGATGCAATAAGCTAAGATGGAAGGAAATCTCCAATCAACCCTATGAACTATTATATGCTGGAAAAGTATCTTGGATATTCATTCTACTAACAGAACCCCTGGTTTTTCTTCACCTTTTCCTTCAATTAAATAGGGAGGGCAGAAGAACTGCTTAGATATTTACCTGAAAACACTTAGAACCTAAAATTTCCATGCTTTGTATTGGCAGTGAGAGCAAAAATGCATCCTCTTCATCTTCTCCTTGGAGGTGCAGCATTGGGTCTCTGTGGTGCAGACCTGGAGCACATGGTTTGGTAAGGCTGAGTGTGTGCAGGCTAAAGCACAGCAGTCAGTGGGTCATCTGTCTTATTTTTAGTTATGCACTCTGTACCTGAAGCACCCTTGGTTGGCTGCTGGTGGTGAGTAAAACCTGGAAAGCCAGTAACCTTTCTCAGGTCACACTCTCATGGGTGATGGATGGGGTGAAGGGCACTTCACAGGCTCCTGCTGTTGCCTAAAAACTTGTAAAGCCTCCAGAAGGAAAAGCAGGGCAAGGGGAGGCTTTGCAGGAAGCTCAAAGCTCTGGCAGATTGTTTATTTCTGCTTAATTGCCAAGGATGTGAAGCAATTGTTGATGAGGCTGCGAGAGAAGGGAAGTGCCCTTTCCCACCTTCTCAACCTGCTCGTGGTTGCATAAGCCTCAACGCGCAGAGCCTGAGGTTGCTATGCCAACTTGCACAGTTCCTCCCATCCGCCTTCCCTTGTGAATAATGCCTGAAGGAGCGGGAATCCGTCCTGAAATAAACAATCAGATCGACCGGCAGCAGAGGTTCTGCTCCACTGGTGGAGCAGACTGAAAGACTCTGTGAGCTGTGTGTACCCATGGCCCTTGTGCCACCAAAGAGAAACTGCACCAGAGCAACAGGTTTGCAGCACTTCTGCTTCAATGTCCCGAGTGCTTTACCTTTGCTGCTGAATTTGGTTTCAAGTCCTCATTGACAGCACAGAGTCTGTGCTATTACCCATCAAAGGAATCACAAGTTCAGCATGAGTCTGTGTGCCTGCTTTCCCTTCTGTAGCATTAAAATAAAGTGCCTTTCAAAGGCACTGGGAAGGAAGATTTTCTATTTCCAGGCACTTATATAAATGGTCTCCAAGTGCAAAAGTGGAAAATTTTGAACTCCTTAGGCTCGTCACCAGCACCCTCCCTTAAGAAGGACACTATATGAACCTAGGTAGTATGGTAAAAGGGTCAAATCCTTGAAAGAGAACAAAAAAGCAATGTGACTTAGCTCTATGCTGCAAAGAACAGGCTGGCAGATGAAGCAGTTCCCTGTTTTTGCATTTTATCTTAATTAGCAGTGATTTCCAGCACAAATTCTTATGATTAGGCCCTTTCCCATCTTTCTTTGACCTCCCACATAAACCACAAACTCTTTTCTCTACACTCCAGTAATAAACAGGAGTGCAAATCCTGATGAGTTAGATTGCCAGTAATTAAATTTGTCCCTTCTGTTCGTTTCACAGATGCAGTTGCCCTCTGATTCGAAGCAGAGTGCAGGTCAGTGCCAATGGGAGCTTTTAATAATCTGGTAGTCTGGTTGGGGGCTGAAAATGGAAAGTTTCCTTGTTAATTGGACTGTTGTGTAATTACCTAAGAGGAACAAGCTCTTCTGGACAGAGGAAGGCTGGGAGAGTGCAGTGTGATGGAAAAGGTGATGGGTAGATTTATACTCCTGTACACATCCTCTAAGCCTTCAGCCAGAACAAGCACATAGAAGGTGCCTTAGAACTTATTTCCTTTGACTCAGAAGCTTGCTTTGTCATTTACACCAGAGGAAAAGGCTTTGGTAGACTTTCATGTCAGAGTGATCACTCTCCGTTGCTAAAAGTGGGGTGCCTAGCTAGCACAGCCTGCAGCCTGGACACAGGGCACAGACTCGTAGCAAGGAAAGGCTGATGCTGCCGTCCTGCTTCTGCTGAGCACAGCTCGAGGGAATTGCCCCAGCCTTAAAATCTGGCCCCTGAGGAGGGCAGGCAACAGCACTGCTGGCTTCATACAAACAAGACCTGATTGTAGCTGTTGCTGAAAACCCTGAATTTTCCTGATTACAGATCATCAGAGAGATTTGCAGGCAGAGGAACCAGGTAGGTTCAGATCAGAGATCTGATTTTTTACTTAAAAAAACAAGTTGCTAGCCATTTCCACTGCTGAGAAAAACCTGACCTTGCAGCACCCTCAGGGTCTCTTTCCTCTTATCTAGTTGGTTTTAATCTTGCAGTTTTTAAGCCTGTTTTATGATTTTGAATACCTGACATATGTTTGTGGAGAGATTGTAGCAGGCAATAGTGCCTTTTAAAAACTGGGCCAAAGCAGTTTTGTGCTCTGGTTCCTTTCAAAGACACAGATGAGGTTATTGACATGTCCATTAACGTACTTCCCAGGAAGGTTTTTGTAGTCTGCAATGAGGTTATTACACACACATCTCTGTGTGCTGTGTCACCTCCAGGCTGTACAGATATGCTGGGGACTGGGGACTGTTTCCAGTTGTGCAGCTTGAAGGCTGTTACTTGTGTGGCCCATTGCAGACAGATAAAACTCACTCTGCTAATGCTCTGAACTAGCCCAAACCTATATAACCTCTCACCAGGACCAATTAACTCACGCTCAGCAGCTGGCTCATTAGTAATGACTGCTCAGTTTTCAGTTAGTTTGCACTGTGGGCAGGGGGAGCTTAAGTCTGGAGATGCTTAATCTGAGTAACCTGGGAGTAACTGTTTAAAAACTGTGTGCACATTCAGTTTTTCCATCTGCAAACTGCTAAAATATTTATATTATGTCTGAGGACAGAGAGCCTCACTTCCTAGATATTTGCAGAATGTATGGAGATATTAGCAAAAAATTTACACTTAGAGTATGTAGTATTACCTTATTATTATTATAATGGATTTTACTTTGGTTCTTGAGTACATGATTGCAGTCCTCTGAGAGGGGGAAACAGAACAAGGAAAAAAGAGAAATATAAAGGAACAACCTGTCATTATCACCTGTTCTTCCTTCAGAGTGATATTCCCATTCACTGGCTTCCTTTCATGAAAAATAAAGGTGTATAATATCTCTCAAATCAAAGAGATGAGGCATTTTTCAATCCCTGACACATTCTTATTTTTTTAATAAAGGAACTGTAAATGCCCAGGTTCTAACTGGAACTGATCCTTTGGATAGAGGAGGGCACAGAAACAATTAACCCTGTGTGAAGACACACAGCTCTAATTCACATGTTCTTGTTAATAACTCCAGTGAAACCAAGTCCCAAATAAAACCTGTTCAGAATCATGCAGATGTAGAGCCAGAGCCACCACGAAGCCTCAAGATGGTCACCCATGAAGATCACTTAGTATTAGACAGTTTTAGTGCTCAGGCTCCGGCTCCAGGAGCAAGAGACAACCGAGGGAATTGTCCGAGAGATCAGCTCATCGTCATGTAGCCCACCCATATGGCTTCGGGGAGAAGCACTGGATTTAGAGAAGCTTAGCAGCCAGGCATGAAAAAAACATTGGTGTGAGCAGAGCTGTGCTAGAAGGATGTACCTGTAAAGACTGAGAGGGTTCACAGGTGAGTTAACTCTGTTTTCTGGAGGCACAGGCAGTGTGTTGGTGGGGTATGAAGGAATGTGAGAAACCAGATCCTTAGAGAAACAATTTTCTGCCCTCAACAGCTCACTAAGCAAGAAGAGCTTCTGACTGGGAATGTTTATATGGAAAGAGCTGATACCTAATATAGTGGCCAGACCCAGATTTGCAATTGCCGCTACTTAATGGAATAGAATAGCTGCTCACAGGCAGCACCACTTGGGATGCAGAGGGCTCTGGCTTGTCAGTCTCTTTCATGCATTTTTTATGCACCTTGTCTTGTTCCATTTGTTCTGTCTTTGGTTTTAGCTGCATCTAATGAGGCTTAATTGTGCCTTTGGTAAGCTATTTTTTTGTGAAGTCTTACAGGGCTCTCATCCCCAGTCCTCTTCATCTTCTCCCAAGTCTTCCTTCCCCTCTGCTCTCTCTAGTTGTCCATATTCCCATTGCAGGTAAAAATGTGTAAGAGAAGATCATCAGCCCTGGTAGGGAGTCAGAATGGATGGTAAAAGAGGACAAAGAAGTACATGTCTTGAGAATACAAGCAACATCACTGGAAACACAGCTGTAGAAATGGCCCAAAAATAATTGTTTTCCTCTCTGTCTTTTGGAAGGTGTCAGTCAAGGGAGAGCTTTTGGGGTCTTTTTGAATGACCCCCTTCCTACCACATCATTCAGCAGGAGAGATATGGGTTGGTGCCCTCACAGATGTGCGGTTATCTATGTGGACACAGGGCCTGGGAGCAGCTAGGGAAATGGGATGCTAAACAGACACTGGAAATTGTGAAGTTTACCTACAGCCACTCCTTCCTGAAGCCCTCTGTAGTCGCTGTCAGGTGAGTGCCTGACATGTCCTTCCACTCCAGCGGGATCATAAGCCAAACAGATGGATGTGTTGGGGATTGTTTTTGCTCCTTCAGAGCCTGAGAGACCATAAATAACCCCATCTTGATATTCACCAAGGGCAAGGAAATTAATTGTACACTTTGGCTGTTTTTTTCCCCCATGTTCTATCCTGAAGCTTTTCCAAATAAGGGGAAGGAAGTTAAGCTTTAATTTTGCTTTTGAGTAGTTTTTCCAAGATGGGGAGAGTTTTTAAAAGTTCAGCAGTGAAATAAAAATGTAAGGATGCATGTATGTCTGGTAAGGAAATCTGGACATGCTGTGCCAGTGGCAAATGGAAAGAAGGGGGACTAGAAAT
This sequence comes from Brachypodius melanocephalos, assembly GCA_013398615.1. Classification (NCBI taxonomy): domain Eukaryota; kingdom Metazoa; phylum Chordata; class Aves; order Passeriformes; family Pycnonotidae; genus Brachypodius; species Brachypodius melanocephalos. The sequence continues at coordinate 5,032,862 of VZSR01003524.1, read as the reverse complement.
GCAGTCTTTTCTCAAAAATATTTAATTAAAATGTAATAAAAAACTAATTCACAAGAAATGCAGCAAAAAAGAGGTGATTTGAATTAATTTTTCACAGCATTTTTTTCCATTTTGCAGGGATCTCAGTAAATACTATTAATATATTTTACACCCCAGGACCCTGAGAAATTACAGCCATGCACAAATTCTGTGACAAGACCAAGAATATAAATCAAACCACCTCTTTCTAAATTATCTGCCTTCTCCAGCTGCATTCTCTCAAGTATTACTGTTCTCACTCATAACTAGTGATCATTAGTTATTTTCCCAGTTATTGTAACACCCTTGGAGAGCCCTTCACTGAATTTAAATGCTGAGGGGGAGCTACAGATAATTCAGAGGCAGTAACAGATCAGCTGCCCATGTATTTGCTGTTCAGATATGACTTGGTACCTGCAGTTTACTGGCTCCTGAACACTAACTTTTCAGCACTGCTGGAAGGGAGTAGCACCAAGCAGGAGGGATGAATGTGGGAGGGAGGGAGAGAAAGGAGGTGAGGGGGTGGAAAAATGAGTCTGCTTTACTAAATAATGAGGAGAGTGAAAAGGAATGGGAAAAGAGAGAGAAAAACTGGTTTAAATATTTAATCTCCATTGCATTTGCTTTTGAAGAGGAGACAAAAGGCTTGGAACATCTTTTGTCTTGAACTAATTCTGACCAGAGATGAACAGCATGTGATTGTCACTTCTGTCATTTACCTTAAGGTGGAGAGAAGCAGATCGGTTCTGCTGCATGAGCCCAGCACATCAGTCCCTGTCTCCAGCCGCAGCTGGTGCCTGAAGCTGCAGAAGATATTAAATTACTCATGACAGTGAAACTTGGCTTTATGAGCCCACATTGCCCTGCATCCTGGTGCCAGCATGGTCAGCATGTGTGGTGCCTGAGAGCTCCACCCTTCTTTGGAGAAGGAAACTCCTGGGAGAGCTCTGAGGAGCACTTATGCCTCCCCATATAGTAAGTCACTTCATTTAGGTCTTCACCATTTGAAACCAGGTGATTAGGGCAACACACATCAGCTCTAGCTTCCTCTTGTCTCTCCCCATTCCTCTGTACATCTTTCTAACCCAGCCTCTTTCTGCCACATTCTTTCTCTTCCCTTGACTCGCCCTCTGTAGCGCTCTGTCTCTGCTCACCCATGGTCTAGGCAAGGCCAAAAGCCACACAGGTGCCTGTCTACCAGTCGCAACTGCACAATTTGCAGCACCTTCCACAGCTGAGGCAGCCCCACGGATGAGCTGGCAGGACCTGCATGCTGGCATCAGAGACAACAGCTACCAGTGTAACAGGGACAACAGCTAACAGTGTGCCAATGGCCATTGCATCAACGAATCATAGAATCACAAAACAATTACCTTTGGAAGGGACCTTAAAGATCATTTAGTTCCAATCCCACTGCCATGGGCAGGGACTCCTTATACTAGACCACATTGCTCAAAGCTCCAGCCAGCCTGGCCTTAAACATTTCCAGGGATGGGGCATCTACAACTTCTTTGGAAAACCTGTTCCACTGCCTCACTACTTTCATAGTAAGTATTGTTCTCCTTAAATATAATAAAAATTTCTCCTTTTCCAGTTTGAAATCATTACCAGTTTTCCTATCCCCTCTGCTTTTTTGTAGACACTACTTAGGTAATAGAAGGTGCTATAAGGAATCCCTTCTCTTCTCTGGAAGAGACAGTTTCTCAGGCTATCTTCATAGGAGAGGTGCTCCATCCCTCTCATCATCTTTGTGGCCCTCTAAGCCCACTCCAACAGGTCCATGTCCCTAGTATCTTGGGGACACTGGAGCTGGATGCAGCACTCTATGCGGGGGGTCTCATGAGAGTCAAGTAGAGGGACAGAATCCCCTCCCTTGACCTACTGGCCATGTTTCTTTTGATGCAGCCCAGGATAGAGCTGTGAGTGCACATTGCTGGGTCATGTCAAGCTTCTCATTCACCAGCACCTCCCAGCCCTTCTTCCCAGGGCTGCTCTCAATTAATTCCTTGCCCTGCCTGTATTTCTTCTTGGGACCACCCCATGTGCAAGACCATGGACTTGGCCTTATTGACCTTCATGTGATTCACACAGTCTGTAAAGGTCCCTCTGGGTGGCATCCCTTCCCTCCAGCCTGTCACTCAGTAAGGCAGGCACAGCCCTTCATAGCAGTGGTGGTTCTCTGACAGCCACTGCCTGTCATCCTCCTAAACAGACTTAGCTGGATAAAAACCTCATTTAGACTGTATTTATAGACTGGAGGAATGGGAGGGAGAAAAGCCTCTAGAGAATAATACATTGCCAGCCTGGCTTTTAAATTGATAAATATCTGTAAGACTTAAGAAATGCTGATGGTCTCTGACTAACCAGAGGAAACTGCTGAGACTGGAAACTCCTCATGCTTTGGCAGAGACTTTTTCTCTCTGTTTTACTTATTCCCTTTATAACCCTCAAAGCAAAGAGGTGCTGCCATTCCTACTCCTCAGATGAGGGCAGATGTAAAATAACTTCTCCACCAGAGCCCCTCATGGGATGTCCTTGAAAAAGTAGGGATTTATTGACCTCTGGTCTCCTGAGCCCTCAGAGAAAGCATGAAACCCAGCTTTTTGTCAACTCCTTAACTGGTAGCACACCAGAAGAAATGAAACAAAAAATACCAGCCCAAAAAGCTACAATGTCTTTCAAGCCTCACTATTAGCAATTATCTTTCAAAAGTTATTACTTCAAAAGTATTTTATTTTTTTACTCTCTTGTTTGATAAGAGATCAAATAAAGCTAAGATGCCTAGTTAAAAATGTTCTTATTTTATTTTATTACCATTTGAGGAACTTGATTGGTCATTTGAAATGCTGGAGAGAATAGCTGAGTAGGAGTTTGGGCTGGGTGAAGCCAGCTAGCCAAGAGTTTTGTATTTGGTTTACAAAAGGGCTTGAGTAGGCTGAAATTCCAGGCTGACGAGATGGTCTCCACTATGATTACACTTCTTTCTTGGTAGACAACTCAGTACACTTGACATGTGAGCCATGGGGATGAAAGAGGAGTTTATTTTCTGTAGCACTACAGGATTTCACTTTGCTGTGTTTTGTGGCCATTCCATCACTCCTATGGCAGTGATACCAGGATGCTGGTCACTCTCTTTGTATCTAAGTACAGAAGAGCTGACAGGACACCAGAAGTGATCCAGATTTGATCTGAACTAATTACTTAGAAATGGGAAGCATCATATCTTATGTCAAAAATTTGTCTGAGCCATGAAAGTACTCCCCCTCCTCTCCCCCTTTTGCCAAAAGGCTCAGGAGCTGACAAAGGAGTACTCCTACTGGTACTTTGGACCCGGTACTGTGGTCCAAAAAGAGTTCAGTTCTGCTCATGACCCAATACCCGTTCAGTACTGCTGCAATGTTTCCATGGTACTCTGCCACATCCTGCCCTTTCTTCCCAAATCTGAAGTTGCTTTGCAGGATGTGCTGCTTCCCACATTTGATCAATGTTGTTTTGCCTTTGTGTTAGCCTGTGAGTCCCCAGAGGCACATCCTGCCTAGGATAACTGTGACCCTGACTTCAGTGGGAGCTGCTTCCTCTTACAGACAGTTCCAGCTGGACTCATCCCACAGCCTGTGTTGTATCCTTTGAGGTTTGGGAGCACAGAGACACTCACAGGCATGTCGGGCTGTGCCTGCAACAGCCGTGGAACCCTCCTCAGTGGTTGCTGTGGGTGGCTGTGGATGGGTTCTGTGCAGCACCAGGAGCATGAGCAAAGGAGGGAAGCTTTATTCCAAGGGTGGCAAGAGAAACATCCCTGTGCTCTGAGGAAATGGAGGAGAGAAAGTGAAGCATCTTGGAAATTCCTCAAAAGCTGCAGGAATTGGTGAGGGGAGGAAGATATGTACACGGTAGTTGAAAGATTTTTTGCGTTCAATGAAGAGTAAATTTCTTAGGGGAAACAAAAACCAAACCAAAACAAAAAAAACCTCACAAAAACAAACCAACCAACCAACCAACCAAAAAAAAAAAAAAAAAAAAAAAGGAGGGAGAACTGTGGGAGACTTGAAATATGTTCGCATTTGGAAGATTGTCTCTCCCTTCCATTTTCTTATTGTCAAAATATCCTGAAAATCTCTCTTTTTCTTCCCTTCCTGCCCCACCCCCACTTAGGAGTTTAAAGTGGGAAGTGCTGAAGTATTTAATTTCAAATCTTTCAAAATCAAGCTTTTTGACATATTTTAAAATAAACACATAGATCTAATTATTGCTTAAAGGAGAAAAATTCAAGTAGCTCAGCAATGAAATAAACTGCAAACACAATGTTTCACTTGGGGTTGAACAAATGCCTTGAATTCACCCTATTTTTAGTTTGTTTCTCTCTTTTTCCAGAGTCTCAGTTCCACACACTTTCAGTTTGTTTGACCTTTTTAAACATTTATATTACTCATCCCTATTTTAGTTTTTCATTTATTTAAATACTAATGAAAGAACAACAGGTACGTTTTATTCTTATTTCTTAATCAAACCAACCAGCCATTCTAATGCAAATGTCTTGAGGTTGAACAAACAAGGGAAAGCATTCCATACAGCAAAAGATTTAGAGAAATTATAGACAGAAATTATGGACATACTTGGGGAATGAGTCAGTCTGCTGCTGTTTAGCAGAAAAAATCAGCAGGGAAGTATAGAGCTTTTAGAAACAGCTTATGAATTTACAGCTTGCAAAGTGAATGAATTCTCTGTGTCTCTCATACACATACACTAAACTCATTCCCCACACATGCATACACACAGGTCTCTGGTGGAAAGACAGGGAATGTGCAGTCTGCAATGCACATGAACTTTCTGTTTACAAAAGATTTTTCCAATAGGCACAAAATCCCACCCCTTCAGCACCCCTCCTTCCCCTCTGTCTGACACTGACTTCAAGGGAGGAGTTGAGCCAATTATCTCTGAGTCCTACAGAAGGAAAATCTGCAATTTGCCAGTAGTTGTGAGAGAGAAAGAGAGAAAGGCGGGGAGGGAAGGAAAAAGACTTAACTGGCAAATGTGAAAAAAAGCCCCTTCTATCCTAGAGAGAAAATATTTTAAAGCAAATCTCAGACCAGAAGAAAAGAAGCTCGTGGGGAGGGATGAGCCAGGCAAGATCTGGTGAAGCATAGGATCACCGCACACAACTTTGATGCCGACACTGATCTTTCTGCAGAGGATCTGAGTTGGCACAGAGGCAGGGTGGGCCAGCTGAATGCACCCACTACCCTGCACGAGTAGGAGCTGTTCCTGAAATTCTTTCCCCACAGCAGAGCCTACAAAGTACAACCTGCAAGAAAAGGCAGTGGGAGCGGGAGAGACTCTGCCTCTCCTTTTCTTGAACTGAGCCTTGAGGAAAAGAGCTCATCTGCCCAAAGGGAAAAACTATCACCAGTTCTGAGACTTCTTTAGCCTATGTTGGTTGCCTGATCCAGTAACTACATCCATGGGGGAACACCCTCTGGAGCCCTGCGGTCCTTCCCAATCCTGCTAAGTTCTTGGGAAATACTGGAGAAGAATTGAGCCCAGAACAAGCAACGTAGGATCCACAGAACAACAGCCTTTTACAACAGCAGCCACCTCTGATTACAATTATTATCTTCATCAGCCTGCACCGACACCCAGGACTGCTTCTCCTAGGAAAGAGAGGTAAGAAATCAGCACAGAGTTTGCGGTGGAAGTAGGAAACAAACATCCCACAGGAGTGATTTTGGTGTGCATGAAAATTACAGGGACACTTAGTAGTGATTAAGAAGTGACAGATCTGTTATGCATGATACAGTCTGTGTCTGCCTATGTCATTTTTAGCTGGGTGCAGTGATTAACACTGGGGTGGCAAACAGAGACACAACCAGCAGCTGAAGAGAGAGGAGGGCAAGGGAGGTAGTTCAGTAGTCTATTCATGAATGGGGAGTGGTAGGGAGAGCATACAGCCCGATGGGAGGATGGAAAACTAAGGTGCAATAGCTCTGGGCAGGTTAAATAAAGAATATCTTCCTTAGGTATCTCCCTATGGGTGATCAGGCTCAAATTTGTCAGTACTCCACTGACATTCAGACAAGTGCTCTCCAGACCATATAAAAGCAGGTTCATTGTCATTCATTCCGATGCCTGCCTATAAAAAAAGAAATGGTGGTTAGCAGGTAGAGGATAACACAGGGTCAGGAAAAATGGGGTTAATGTTGATTTTGGACCACTGTTTCAGCTCTTTCTGGGCAAATTAGCTTTTCCCTTTATTTAGTGTTATTTAAAAATAATATTAATTGCCTGTATTTCTGTGACATTCTGGAATCCCTGCACTGTGTCAATATAAAACAGTAATATAAACTTTCTAGCATCAAGCCAGTACATAAAGCAGAAGGTACCACTGGGAATTAATCTGTGCTTAAGCATTTAATAAACTGGAAGGAAAATATGTAGATTAAAGACAGCTGGAGGTTGTTTGTCTCCTCATTCTCTTCTGATTGATTTTGCTTTACTTAGTACATGAACATGTGGTCTCTCTCTGTTTCCTTTCTTCTGTCTTTAATCTTTTTCACTGTATGAGTCCCTGTGCTCTCCCCTGCCACTCATGGGTGTCAAGGCTGAAGTGTCATTCCTTTTCTGAGGAGGAAAGAAGGCAGACTGTGTTGAACTAGAGAAAAACTGGACTGAGGGGATAAGAAGAGAAGGTTCAAAACACAAATGTAAGCTCCCAGTTCAACAGCATGCTCTGAGTCAGGTTTGCAGCAGAGGTGATGAGCAGCAGTTCCACAAATCAAAATGCTGAAAAGTGTATTTTGACTTGGAGTGAAATTAAATGCAGTTAAGAAAATACAGGAATCCTCTTGACTGAATGCCTTGACGGGTGGAACAAGGACAGTGTAAAGTGATCAGGTCCCTCAGCATGCATGTTCTCTACAGGACATAAAAGGCATTCACTCAGAATGCCTAACAGATGCTTTTGCCCCGAGCTGTACACAACTGCTCTCTGGTAGATGTAAACGACACAGTCCACTTACCCTCATGCAGCTACACTGGTCCACCAAGGCCTGAAGAGCTGCCTCACCTCTAGATACTGGTCCTGGGCAGTAAAGTAGTTTGTAGTTTTTACAACTCATCTATTTCCGTGCTCTTCTCTGCCAAATAAATAAACTGAGAGGGTGAAAGGAAGCATTTTTTTGTCTGCCCATGGATGCAAAACAGTATTGGACTGGCTATGTGGGATAATGTACATGGCAGTGTTTCAGAGACTGAATATGGTATTTTTGCACTATTGGAGATATGTCCTGTGGTAAACAAAACATGGAGTCCAGTTCGTATAGCAGCTGTGCTCCTTGCTGTCATTTCTGCCAAGGTAATCCCAACAGTACCATAATTCTGCATGTGTGTGTCCATCCAAAGTTGTGTTCTGGAATTAATCTGGCTTTAATATTAGGCTGTCCTGCCCTCGGAATGTAATTCAGAGAGCATTCCATTTTCTTCTGTGCATTAGGTAGGGCTGAATATGCTGTTGTTGTGCTGCAAATTATAGCAATAATAATAAATAGTCGTGTTTTGCTGTTTCCTTGGGCTAGAGCACAGAGCTTGTAATGGTGCTGGACCAGAATTCCAGAGACTTCTTTATTTAGCAGTGACTGTATCATCACTGCGGCTTTGGTGCTTAGCCCACGTTAAACAAAGTAAAATATTTTAAGCTCTTCCCTGAGATAATTGTCAGCTACATAAAAGCTTGGGAGATAAAAGTCACTCAAGGGAAAGATAGGAATCCAGATCTGGGCCCAGAAATGATCTTTCAGTGTCCATAAAGTACTTGCATTGTAATATTAAACAAACAATACCTAAGTTAAATAAATGGCACATGGGGAACTTGATTATTCTTTAATAAGAACCTAGTAACCAAAATAAATTCTGTCCAAAGTGTGCCTCCTTTGCTGTAACAGTCAGCTTTCTCCACACAGGGGCTGTATTTTTCTTTCATCACACAGTTCCTTTGAACTGGTACAAGAAAAAGGTCTGAGCAACATTTTTTCTTTCCTGCCAAAGTTTCCTGCATCTGAGTGCTATGTCGAAACACAGTCTCCTGGGTCTCTAGACTCACTTTAGATGTCACGGGTTGGAAATCTTGTCTAATAGCTATTTAAGATGGCTGTCCGTCATCTTTTCTCCTGCTTGTACTTAGCACTCATGCTTAGCAAAGCCAGTGGCACCCACAACATCTTTATATATAAAGACTGGAGCTCCTAAAAATTCTGTGTTTCTGCAGTTCCACCCATTGATGGCCATCCCGTTGCAACAATGATAGTTTGCTTATAGGGAGTTCCCACACTACCAGTCCAAAGAGCAGGATTAAAATCTGGTTTCTAAAAGGTCACTGGAAGCACAGATCTTTGAATTTATCACCAGCCAGTGCAATTTTGTGGCTCATGCTCCCTGCATCAGCAATGAATATTGCATGGGACCAGCTATTTAAAATTACTGAGATGTCTAGCTTGCACTGATGTTAAGCGTGATTCTTGTTTTTGTCTGACTTTTGGCTGATCTCAGAAAATGAGTATTATGCACAGCTCCAAACCAAACAAAGTGATCTAGTTTCTAATGGCAGCTGCAGTGGCTGTGATATACTGGGGAATCTGACCTCTGTGTTTATGTATCTAAATGAGAACAAAGTTTTACTGAAAAATCTGGTAATGTGTAAGTGACACAGATGGTTGGAAAGAACCTGGTGTCTCAGTTGAAGTGCAGCTGATAAATTCAGCACTTAATGTTTAAATGTAACAGCAAATTACAATTCAAAAGCATGTTATTTTCAGTGTATGCCTTAATTAAATTAAATGCCTTAATTTTTATATTACTTTAAAAGAAAATAAAGGACAACAACAGTAATAAAAACAAAACACAAAAAAAACCAAAACAAAACAAAAACAACAACAACAACAAAAAAAACCAAAAAAAGAACAAAAAAACCCCTCGACTCTCTGAAAATGAGACTGAGAAAGTTTAAGCATCTCCAGTGAAAAAATTTCTGCATGGACCATTGATTAATCTGCCTTGCAATGCAGGACTATGCTCCAGAGTGCTCTTTGGCAAGCTTGTGGTAAGGAGCTACCTTATTTTGCCCTCCATTTGTTTTCTGGTCTTTCCTCCAATTCTGCTATTTCCTCTTTCAGGACCAAGCAATGATGAAGACTATGTCTGGTGCAAACTGCAACCTGAACGTGCCGGCCAAGAACTCGTACCGCATGGTGGTGCTGGGAGCCTCCAGGGTGGGGAAGAGCTCCATTGTTTCACGCTTCCTCAATGGCCGCTTTGAGGATCAGTACACTCCCACCATCGAGGATTTTCATCGCAAGGTCTACAACATACGGGGAGACATGTATCAGCTGGACATCTTGGACACCTCTGGGAATCACCCTTTCCCTGCCATGAGGAGGCTTTCCATCCTAACAGGTGAGAAAGTCAGGGGGAAGCTCATAAGGATAGACGTTAGCTTAAAAAGAGTAGCCTGGAGATGGCTGTTTTTTGGGAAATAGCTAAAAGGACCACTTGATTTGCTGCAAGATGCATTTCTATAGAGAGATACTTCCTGGCTGGCATGTTCCCAACACTATAAGGAATGCATTATCCACAGTGGAGAAGTCCAGTGGTTGAAGGTCTGAAATTGAGATTTTCCCTTATCCATCTACCTTCCCATGCTGCTTCGTATTTTTATTGATGTCATAAATAAATGGCTGAATGTCATTCTGTGGGTATAAAGAACAGCAAAGGGCAAATTAAGCATGTTGTTATAGGTCACATACAGTGAAAAATAAATATAAAATGCACAGAAAGGGAATTCTAGTCAAGAAAGTCTCAAGGATTTTTTTATTCCTAAAATTTCCAGCCTGATTTCCTTGATTTAATATTGCAGTAGAAGATATAGCTTTTTACCCTTTCTCCTTAAACTGCATCTGATCAAATATGTTTAAAGAGAAAAGAAGGGGAAATGTTGGCATCATTTTCCATCTTCTCACTGTCAAGCCATTCCTATTGTGAGCTAAAATATATTCTTTAATTATAAAAGTGACACTAGATGTATATTCAGCCACAGCTCACAACAAATCTTCTGTCTGGGCTCACAACAAATCTTCTATCTGGATTCACTATCCACTTTTCTAACTGGCCAGTGAAACATGTTATTCACATCTGAGAAGGCTACAATCCATATTCAGTGAGGTCCTAGAACCAATTTCTGGGATGCAAATGTGAGCTTTAATCCCTGAAAGCTCTCTTAGCATGTTCCACAGGAATGTCATTCAACAGGCAATGATTTGCCTTATTTTCTACTTGCAAAAGGAATTGTAATTCAGGAAATGTCAAAAGGAAATGCCAGGGGATGTGTGTCATTTATGTATTAGGTTTTTGTCATGGTCTGCCTCTCTTGAGCAAATGCATTGACAGCAGAGCCTACTGAGAAACCTCTTGCTCCTGACTTGGATGTTCAGGACTGATTAGCTGTAAACCTTTAGTTCAGGTGTTGCTTCGTGTATTGCATCATCAAAGGGTTAAGCCTGGGTGGCTATGAGGTCTCCACTTTTTCTGGAGTCAGAACAGGATGTGTTTTACACAGATACAAATAAGAGGAAGTAAAAAGAAGAGCAATGCAGCACAGCTGAGATAGAAACATGTTTACAAAAGAGATAAAAACAAACAATAACTTGCAAGCCCAGTGCAAACTAGGAATGTAACTGGATATGACTGGAGTTACATCATTGTTAAAAGTCCTTTCCATAGCAGTATAGAAAGATGTGGGGAGTTGAATCAGAAGAACTAAAGTACAGCTGAGTGAATAGATGCCAAAGGACCAAACAAAAAATATGGGGAGGAGATGGAAATAAAAGAATTGCTTTTGAAAAATTTGCTCCTCTGAAACTGTCTGTGACCAACAAGCCTTTACAGCATCTTTTTTTTTTTAATTGCAGGGGATGTTTTCATCCTGGTGTTCAGCCTGGACAACAGAGAATCCTTTGATGAGGTCAAGCGACTCCAGAAACAGATCCTTGAGGTCAAATCCTGCCTGAAGAACAAGACCAAGGAATCAGCTGACCTCCCCATGGTGATCTGTGGCAACAAAAATGACCATGGTGAAATCTTCCGCAAGGTACGCACTGATGAAGGTGAGAATCTTGTCTCCAGTGATGAAAACTGTGCTTACTTTGAAGTGTCAGCCAAGAAGAACACCAATGTGGATGAGATGTTTTATGTCCTCTTCAGCATGGCCAAGCTACCTCATGAGATGAGCCCTTCCCTCCACAGGAAAATCTCCATCCAGTATGGTGACACTTTCCAACAGAAATCCTTCCGGATGCGCCGAGTCAAGGACATGGATGCCTATGGCATGATCTCTCCCTTCGTTCGCCGGCCAAGTGTCAACAGTGACCTGAAGTATATAAAATCAAAAGTTCTCAGAGAAGGTCAGTCCAGGGAGAGAGAGAAATGCACAGTCCAGTGAAGGAGGCTTGCACTTCTGTCTGAAGACAACATCTACATGCAGTGCCTTAAAGAAAAGATGGTCTGTGGAAGCAAAGAACAGGCTCATGGGGTTTATTGAGAAAACCCAACACAGAGAAAGGATAACTTCCTGTGAATTCTGCTGAGTCGCAAATGTAAATAAGATCATCCTTGAAGATGACTGGGAATAATCATACACCTGAGATATAAGTGCATTTTTTGTCTTTGTAATGTAGTTTCTCTACATTCCCTTTTTTTGTCTGAAAAATACAGTCCTGAGAAGTAAAGACATTTCAGACTTATCGTTACAAAGAAAAGAGATCAAAAATGCACAGAAGGCATTAACAGTCACCCAGCATGCAGCTCTTGCTGAGAGAGAGGAGGTTATATGTGTATGTGCGTGTCTCTGTGTGCCCATGTGCATGTGTGAATGCATGTGTGGAGCTCTCCTTTTAAAAAGTGGGACTTGCATTTCAAAGGGCAGCAGTCTTAACTGAGCATTCCCAGATTGGGAGTGGACTCTATGTCTGGATGCATGACTTTCACTCACTTCTGAGGGCACCTGCATTAAGAACTTGATTTTATATTTGTTGGGACAGTTACCATTTGACATTGACATTAATGTTGGTTTGTAATATAGCTTTTATTTGGGATTAGTTGGTTTTTTTTATTGTCTGTGGATGGGTTTTTAGTAAAATCAGATGGCAAGTGCATTTGATATTAAACAGTGTCTGCTTTCTACCAGTGAAAGGTGGTTTTCATCTGTAACGCTTTATAATATGTACATTGATTGAAAGTGAAATTATTCTGCAAAAAAGCCAATGCATTCAGCTTCTTAGGAAGCCTCGTGTGATGTTGTTTCTCAAAGCAGCCACACCAATTCAGAGTATCATAATACACATGCCACCCTTTGCCTTGCTGGCCACTGGACTAATGATTCCTTCCTCTGCCTGTATCAGCTGAGAGTGACCAGACTTAAGTGTAGAATCAGACCACTTCAGAGGCAGGATTGGATTCTTTTTCAAAACCAAGAACTGAATGGTTATAGGGCCAGCTCCTTCATATTTCTTCTGCTGATATGCTTCTAGTAATTTTGTTCATGGTTTCCCTCACTGTCCAGTAAAGGTTGCCTTGATGGAAACATTTGCACTGCAGAAGTCTTTCAAAACAGAAGTTTTGTCCTGGCTGTTCAAACATGATTGAACTGACTGGTCAGATAAATCTGGGGCTGTCCGTTCACTTCTTTCCTTTCTCAGCCCAGTACAGGCTTCCTTATCTTCAGCTCTCCCTGTTCTGCTTCTGGCTCTGTTGTTTGATGAGCTCCTGTGTGCCCTCAAACTCCAATATATTCACGCAAATGTGAGCTTGCTACTCTTGCTGACTGGAATGAGATGTGTGCACACATATCTGTGGGCAAAGCATGGTCCCAAGACAGTAAACAACAGTAGAATATATATGTTATATATACCTCAGAAAGACCTTCAGATATATTATTCTTCCCTCATCCTCAAGTTCTGTATTTGGCTACACCTGCCTTGCCGTGTCTTGGGCAGAGCTGTGAGCTAGTCTGTGCTATAATTTGACAGGAAATCAAGAATGATGATTGTCTGTAAAAATTAGCCTCTACGATTCAAAATCCCATATTCATTTATCAACTCCACCCTTCATTGGTACTGTATTGGTAAAATACACTGTTATTTTATTCCTGTTGCCAGGGCAGCACCTTTCTGACCACGTCTCCCTCCCTATCTATAAATATGTACATGGTTTATGATTAAACCTGATTTATTTATTAGCTGCATCCTCATTTGGTGTTTTGGGGTTTTTTTATTTCTCCAAGAATAGTGAGAAAGGTCCTGTATTTATGTTGTGCAGGCAATCCAGGTAAGTGAGTTCTGGGTTAAGAGTCCTGATGAGATTCCCAGTAAGTTCTGGAAGAGCCTTTTATGTCCTCCACACACCAGGGGCTATGCATTTTCCTGTTTGGAACAGAACTGTGTCTATATCCATATCTATCTATCTATCTATCTATCATTTTTTGATCACTAACTTATATATAGATATCTGCAGAGGCAGATAGTTACTTTTCCCCATGCTGCCTCTAAAAGGAGAGAACAAAAACTCTCTCCTTCCTGCACAGAGCTGATGTGTTGATCATCCCTGGTGCAAATTAATGTGGTTCCTGCAGAGACATCACTGTTCATCTCAGCAATCTCTCCAGGTTACCATCTGTACCTCCCACTTCTATGAGTCCTGGTCCCTCTGAGCACATCCTCACAACTCCACAGACTCCCCACCCAAGAGCATGACTATGAATGTAGCAGTGATCAGGCTCTGGGACTCATGTGCTGCAAGGACATGGAGGGGGTTTGAAGATGGAGTGAGAAAGGCATAAGTAATGGACATTGGTTGGGCTAAGAGACCCTGGGATACTAAATTAGAACTCCTTGCACTATAAACCGTGCACTCGCTGCCTCACTGACCCTGCATCTGCTCTTCCTGGGCTGCAGAATAAAGCTGAATTTTTTAAGAGCCTTCAAAATCAAGTCTCTGTCTTTGTCTAATAACATTGATCTTATCATTATTTCCCTACATCTCCACAAACACAGTATTTCCATCTCCACAAAGACACCATATTTCCACATCCTTCCATGTTCTCCTATTCCTGCCTCTTCCACCATGGACACAAAGCCACCCAGCATGGGAAAGCAACATTGCAGTGACAACAGAGGCACAAGTGTAGGGGAGGTTGAAGACCAAACAGCAGGTGCTCACACATATGCTGGATGCCACAGGAATGCCAGTGAGACCCAGCCGCACAGTCCAGCTTGGCCAGCCAATGCTCAAGGTGAGAAGCATCTGAGAAACTGACTGGGAGTGAAGGTGAAGCAGCATTACAGTCACCCACAAAAGCAAATGGCAATAAGCAGATAATCTTATTAAAGTAATCCTACTTTTCTCACTGTATTTTGCGAGTGATGGTAATTGCTTTTGAAGTTAGATTTTCATGCTCCTGACGATTTTTTTTCTTTTATTGTATAATTACAGTCATTCTATTAATATCTGTATATTATTTGGGCTTTAGAAGTGCTTACAGCCCCTAAACCAGACAGTATGTGTATTAGTTTTTTATTCACAGTTAGCAGCCATTATGTTCTGTGGAAAGGCCTGGCACTGAGAAGCAGAGAGCAAGGATACTTCCCTGCATAAGGGACATAAGGTAAGGCAGGAAGAGGAAAGAGGAATTGTTTCTTCCCTGCTAACCACTGAATGCATCTGCCTGTAGAACAGCCAAGGGAAGAGCTTTATGGGAAACTCTTATTATGTGCATTCAGAAACTGTGAGAGCCTGAAAGGAGCAAAGAAGAGACCTACACCTACATCTCAGAGGCACTGGCAAGAGAAAAAAGAGAAACCACCTTTTCTTTTTTCTTCTTTTCTTTTCTTTTCTTTTCTTTTCTTTTCTT